>JANCMA020364890.1:0-11484 GCA_024336925.2 Zoanthus solanderi | reverse complement strand
TTTGAATTCATGGCGGGCTTGAGTTCTTGGATTAATAAGGTTTCTTTTATTCTACAATGAAAATCAGTCTTTCCGGTTTTTTCTTTCCGGTTTTTTCTTTTTTGTTTTAACTTAAATAGTTTTTGCGAAATCTGTTAAACACATAGTATTTGTTAGTAATCTATATGCACAATGACGTCATGAAATGTGTGTGTGTGTGTGTGTGTGTGTGTGTGTGCACAATGACGTCACAAATCGATCTTTGCCGTTAGGATTTAATTTAAAAAAAGTGTGAAAAAAATTCAGACGTCATTTAAATCCGGGGCCCTATGCCTGTCCAGCGTTCCTAACGACTGAGTGTTAAAGTCACTGCCGTTTAGAACAGCTCAATTCTTGCAGGTTCATGCATGCCAATAAAATGTTACATCGACTATTGAGACTGAGTTTGTAGTGTGCTATCTCTACTTGATTTGTATCATTCCAGTCACATCCCACAAAAATTACGTTTTTATTATTACCGAGAAACATTCACCAACAAGAAGCTTTGTAATATGTCCTTGCCTTATCCACAGATATGTACAGGGACCTCGTCCGCTCCATCGTGGAGGATGGAGAGCTCTATTCAATCGATAATCACACGAAGCTTCTTCAGGTAACCACTGTACAGGTATTTTATCATCTCGTCCATCTTTCGTGTCGTCTCCTCTCACCATCCCTTCACTCGTTTTCTTTCCTGTCTTTACACGCACCGTACCCGAGCATTTTTAATTTGCGCTGCTTCCGCAAACGCCTCGTATAGAATATTAGATAAAGTAAAACATACAGGACAAGCCTGGTTGGGGCAGTTGGCAAGATCTCTGCCTTCTAGCCACAAGGTCCCATGCCCGGTTTGCCGAAATTCAAATATTTGTGCAACCTTTTTTCCCACCATGCCAACTCAGCTTTCCTTTTCTTCCAGGGTAGGTAAATGAGTACCAGCATCTGCTGGGAGCTAACCTGCGATGGATTAGTATCTCGTCCAGGAGGAATTAAACACTCTCATCTGCTTTATACTACACAAATTAGAGATAAGCACCGACTCCATGGGCCACTTGGCTAATAAAGGATTTAGCTTTTTAAAACATAGTGCAAGAGCTCTGTATACCCATGGGAGCTTAGCTATTTTTAGGCTCGACAGCCAGGGTTAGGGTTAGGGGGAATAGTAGGGAGAAACTAAACAGAAAGGGGGTTAACTAAAAAGTAATACATATTAGAAAAGGGAGTTTATTAGATAAAGATATCAAAGAGAGGGGCTTATTAGATAGATATTAAAGAGATGGGGATTAGTAGATAGAGATATCAAAGAGAGGGGCTTATTAGACAGGGATACTAGAGAGGGGGCTTATTAGACAGGGATATTAGAGAGGGGGCTTATTAGACAGGGATATTAGAGAGGGGGCTTATTAGACAGAGGAGTTTATTGGAGAAAAAACAGCTAGTTAGAAAAAGGGGCCTATGAGAGAGGGAGGGAAATAGAAGTAGGGCCTACCTAAGGAGTGGATCATACAGTGGAACCCCGATATAACTTAGTCCCCGTTATAGCTAAACCTTTAGGGGTTAAGTGACCCATAGAGCCGGCGGTTATCTCCAGTTTCTGTAGTGTTAAGCAGATGAGAGTCTTTGACTCCCCCTGGACGGGACACTAATCAATCGCAGGTTAGCTCCCAGCAGTATTTACCTACTCCGTAAGGATGAATAGCTTAGGCGGAAAAGAAGGACACACAAATATTCGAGTCTCGCCAAAGCCGAGAATCGAACCGGGGTTCTTGTGGCTAGAGGGCAGAGATCTTACCAACTGCGCCAACCACGCCTGAACACCTCCCCGTTATAACGAAGTATATTATTTGGGTCCAGTAATATTACAGTAACTTTGTATGGGTATATAGCGAACGTCGTGATAACAAAAACCCCGGTATAGATATCTGAACAGACATAACTAGAGTGCTGCTGAAAAGAATAGCAAAACAGTTACTGTTCATCAGCAGGATACCTACATGCATTGTATGCAATTCTACAATTGGTTTCGGCTCCATTAAATCCTGACGAACCACATTTTGGGTCTCAATCGCGCGAGGTAATATTTTACAAAGTTCACAAAACAAGTACAAGTAATTTTTCCATAACAACATGATATGGAACCCTAAGTAAGGTTACGATGTTTGTTTGTAAACTGTTCAGTTGTAGTCTTGATACCGTCTTCAGTGATTTCAATAAGCTCTGGAGAAGGTGGCCATAGATAAAAGGTATTCGGTGAGGGGAATAAGGTCATTAAGGGGGTCTAGAGTTATTCTCCCTGTGAACCTTTCAGATTTTGGTACCCCAAAGGAGCATTTTCTTGCATTTGAGCAAAAAAGCAGCAGTCTCATAACTGTTACAAACAGACATTTTAGTCGTACGTGAGTCGAGTAAAGTGAAGCAAAATTTGCAGGCAGCATTCACGTTCAATTTGAAAGGATGCAAAAGAGCTTACAGTACCAAATGTCGTAAGAAATTGTAAACATTTCTATCTATTCTTTGTACTAAAATCTTCATCTGCAAGTATACCAAGTAGCCGGTGGATGGAAGCTACTGCGAAACCACTGCGTCTCAAGTTAATGTATGTTTTATGACGTAATAAATCAAATGCATCGCTAATTTGTTGTCTGTTATTAAAAACCCGGTATAACGACGTTTTTCCTATTTCTTCATTAGCTTCGTTACATCGGGATTTCGTTTATCACGAACCGCTGTTATAACGAAGTAAATTTTTGGTCCCTTGGCACTTCGTTATGTCGGGGTTGCTCTGTATTAGAAATCAAAGGGCTCTTAGAGCCAGCTCATTCATGTAATGGACCGACAATAAAATTAAACAGTCTACTGATTAAATCATAATTTTTTTCAAATGTTTTGATAATAAATTATATTACAAAGTAAGAAAAAAGCATTATAGGCACTTTTAAGTTAAAAAGAAAAGAAAAAAAAGAAAAAAAGTCAGTACGGGCCTCGAATTAGGTCTGTACACACGAAAGTCAAAAGTTCTACCTTGGAGCCACGTTCGCAGGACACTTTCACCTCCGTCTACGGTCTAAAATTTCCTTCTACAAATTTCCGTCTACAACCACTTCCGTCGACATTTCACCCCCACGATACTCATTCATTGCTTGCGCATGCGTGCGCTTGAATGAGCTAAAAAGATTTGTTTTGTTAGATGGAGATATTAGAGAGAGGGGTTTATTAGAGAGCAGACCTGCCAAGTCTCGCGATTTAACCGTGAGACTCACGAATTTTTATGCTTTCTCACGATCTCACGATTAAGTCCCCAAATCTCAAGATTTTCGGCAAAACCTCTGCTAAAAACACAAGTGATTCCAAACACTTGTGGAAAAAGAAAAATATGCTATTATTTCTTGTGTCACCTTTATTTCAATGTTTACATTCAGATTCTTCTCGCATGCACAGCTGAAAACTAGCGCCTAAATACAGGAATTTTCAGAAAGGCACAATTTCCTTCATCATATATTACATGAAGTATTTCAGTGACAAATACGTTAAATGTGCTGGTCACATGACTATCGGCTCATCTGGCGATATTAATGAGCAAATCTAAAAATCTCTAAGTCTCACGATTTTTTAGATAGCAACTCACTATTTCTACTACTCAAGGGTTGGCAGGTCTTAGAGAGAGGCTAGATAAACAGAGGGACTTATTAAAGAGAGGAGCTTATTAGAGAAAGAAGCTAATTAGAAAGAGGGGCTTCTTAGAACGAGAGGCTTAACAAAAAAGAGGGGTTTATTACGATACCCAAAGTCAGTGTGGTTGGCTCAGTTAATAATTTCTATGCCTTTCAGTTCAAAGGTCCCGAATTGAATCCAAGTCATTAAAGCAACAAACTAAAACAGACATACGGAGACAAAACGACACTTAATGCATGATTGTGTACGTTGTTCTTTTTTAGAACGAGAAATTGTTGGAAGTAATCTTGGAAGTGATGCTGGATCCACAAATGTTTGTTAACCAAAGTGAATACGAAGAACTTCTTCGGAGATCCCATCCAACATTTTACAACTTCGTCAAGCGCAAAGTGGTGGAATACATGTCTTCTGAACTGTGATTGTTGCCACCAGAAAAAAAAGATGGCGGCTGTTACGAATACCACAATGCCTTGCGACCCTCACACTGATTGTTCTGCGTGCTACAAATTGTAGATGACGACCCAAGCCGCCATCTTTTGCGGGAGAAGTTTTGTTATATTGACAAAAGGAACAATATGGAATTCAGTGAGCTTGCTCGTTAGGAATATATAGATTTATTTCTAAATAGAACTTTACCAGGCATTTATTTTAAAGCTCACTTTTATCCAAAATTTACTTGGATAAAATATTTTTCTCATAAATTACTGAGAGTATTTCAAAGTTAGTTAAAACTCAACTCAACAGCACGAACAAAATGCAAAAGTAGGGAGGAGAGGGTTAACGTCATTGTCTCGAGTTTCTCGTTGTTGTTTCAACATATTTCGATTCAACACGCTATGCCCAGCTTAAAGGAAGTAGATAATTTTGTAATTTAGTAAAAGAAGAAACATTTTTGTTACAGAAAAAATTAATTGTCGAAGTCCTAGTTTTAAAAGATTATATTATGTTGTTTAATGTGTACATAAGAAATAGAAGATGCGAATCTGGAGGCATTGATGGGAAATAAAAGAAAATTGTGTTTGTTTATAGAGCAAAAGTTAAAACGTGACCGTTAATTATTAAATTAAAAAAACAAAATATGAGACATTTGTTTACTGATTTACAATTATGTCAAAGGTTAGGATAAGAACGGATTTTGTTCCCTAAATTATCTTCATTTCTGTTCTGTCTTATTACCATTATCAAGGTTACCAATTTTTTTCCCATCCCTCCCCCCCCCCCGTTTATTTTCACCTCCTCTCCTTCTTTACCTTTTTCTTTACGACCTTTTCTTTACTTCAATCCTTCTCTTTCTACCCAATATTCTTTTGATTCCCACCCTTGTTTTCATTTTCCCAATCGTATCAGAGGTTCCTGAAGGGTGGGTACCAATCGTATTTCCCAGCTCATTTTTTTCCAAATCCCACTTCCCACTTCGCAATTCTCAAATCCCATTCCCACTGTTGATTTTTAACATTTTTTCCCATTCCCAATGACCAAATCCCAGTCCCAGTGGCTTGAACCCCATTTCCCCATGGCAAAACCTGCCAATCCCAATTCCCATTTTACCCCTTCAGGTCCCTCTTATCACTATCCTCATAAGTTACCAACCAATACTCCATAATAGACCAATTTCAATATACTAAATTTCAGCTTGGATCTGAGGTTTAGGGAACTAAAACAAAAGAACTAAGTTATTCTACCCGCCCACCCTGCATAGTTTTTAGCTACTATATACTCCTACTGTTCCAAACCTGACGCTATTAACTTCACATGTGTAAAGCTCCTATAATGAATCCAAGTATAGAACCATTTTAGATGAATCATTTATTGTTGCATGTCAACTGTTTACATAACTTTTTAATTAAACTTCAAATCACATTTCTATATCTACATATCTTCTATTCTAGCAAAATATATTATATTATAGCGAGACTGATTTTTACAAGACAATCTTGTTAATCATTATTTACACTGGTTTAAAGGTTGAACCCAAGGTCGTAAAACTTTCTGCTAATACATACAGTTATAAAACACTGAACATACCAACTTCTCATTGGCTTTTAATTTTAACTTCAGTTTTTGAAGCTAGCCAAGGTTTCGTAAACCTTGCATGTGGGTCGTCCTATAGAAATATCAGGACTCAAAAAAGGCAACTTCAAGTTGAAAGCAAACGTGCCCTGCACAACTTTTCGTTGAAAGTATAATTTAAACTGTCTTTTATTATATAGAAATTCTTCATTAAAAAATTAATCGTTCATTCAAATTTTACATTGCTCAATCAATAAAAAACTGAAATCTCCGTTCTATAACTACTGGATAAACGGAATTCGTTTACGTGGGTGTAATATCTGAGAAATAACATTTGAAGAAGAAGGAGAAGGGAATTCGGTCCTTCCGGAAAGTGTTGGTAATGGTTTCAGGGAGACCGAGTTTAAGACAGAAATGGATACATGGCAAACACTTCGTCTCCCTCGAATTTGTGATTGACTACTGTTAGGCCTTGATTATATGGAACGGGCTAGACCGGTTGAGCGAGCTGAAACACAACCCTCAGTCCGGTATTACATGATACGAGCCAGCCCGGCACGACTACAAAGTTAGCGAGAGTTTCCTATTTATTTACGATATGGCGGAATTGCAAAAATTATTTTCTACTACATTTACTAAATGATATATTTAACAACATTTGAGACTGAAATTCCCAAAACAAATTAGAACTTTCGGCCTCGGCTCCAAAATTAGACGTTGTTATAAAAAATGGTGTACAAATAACTTGATTGTGCCAGTAACTGTCAGTCCGAGCCAGCGGTGCTGTGCAATTATATGGAAAATTTCCAGCCCGGTTTGCCGGGATCCCGGACGGTTGTTACCGAGATCTCTTTAAACCGGGCTGAAAATTTTCCATGTAATCGCGAGCCAAATTTTTACAGATTTCATGCGGACGGCCAGAATCTCGTTAGAAAAACTCAGCCCGCTCACCGGGCCAGCCCGTCTCATGTAATCGGGGCCTTAGTCAGTCCACCTAAATCAACATCTCGTACTAATATTTTGAAGTCTCTGATACTAAGGCTGTCATCTGGAAAGAAACAAATTTTCTTATAAGTTTCAAAGTGTTTTAATTGTCAAAGTTGTCAGACAATGAGCCTTAAATAATATCTTGTACAAACTAGAGTATATTTGATAGTTTATAGGCTGTCTGTGAATCGATCGGTCTTATAAAGTTCAATACTCGTTGTTTTTGTTGTGGGTCAGTGCACCTTTAAAAACATCTTGTACAATCTTGAAGTATTTGTTGGTAAAGCCATCTAAAATGGATCTCATTTTAATTTTTCTGAGGTGAGTAATAGCTTTAGTTTTATAGGAGATTGGATAATTTTGCCAAACAATAACTAAATTGTTATGTTCTAAACGCGAAGAGAACTGGGTTCGAGTTGGGACCGCAAAGCATCTATAGATTGTTCTCTCCTTGTTTTGATTATGGCGAAGAGAAGAAGCACTATATAATCCGTTAACTACAGGGCCGTAGCCATTGGGGGGGGGGGGGGTTCCAGGAGTTCTGGAGCCCCCCTCTCACACCTCGATCCTTCACTGTGTCAGTTTTTAGAGCGACCTCACCGCGATAATTATCACTGATCAAACAGCTTTTGGTGATTTGGACCCCTTCTTAAAAATGCTGGCTACCCCCCCTGAACTAAACCTCCATTTTCCGTTACTCTAGCTGACAAAGAGCTACACTCAAAACGCTTCCTATATTCACACTGTTATCATACATTTCAACGTAGGTTGACCAAATCAAGTTTTAAAAATTGAAAATGAGCTGTAATTGTGAGTGTTTCAATTAAAGCATAGTTTTCTTTTCTTCTTTTGAGAAAAAAAAAAAAAGAATAAACCATCAGCCAATCAGAATATTTAAAACTAAAGTGTTTTAACCCCTAAAAGTGAAACTTACATAAATAAAAATTCCTTTGGCTTGCTTTGTTTTTACGTCTTCAATAAATTTTTGAAACTGGATCAAACCTTGGCGAGAGCCCTTTAAACAACCGTTCACTATAAAAAGGTTAACCTCATTGTCTGACTAAAAATATTTATAAGTATTAACATTCTTCAATAATTTTAATCGAAATATAAATGTCTTTTTTGCTTTTTGTTTAAAAATGTTTTTTAAGCCAGCTACAAATATGTCGCCGGCGACAATTCGTAAGAGCTACTTGCTAGAAACTCAAAATAACTGTGCACATAAGGCTTAAACTACCAACATATTGTCTTTTAGCCAATCACATTTTAATACTGCGTGGTTGTTACGTTTTGAAGCAAACTTCTCCTGCCATTTTTACAGCTGACTGTGATTGGTTGATTCTACTGACATATAAATATATATGTTATAACATATTAAAGCCACGCCAAATATTCAGGCATGTAAATATATGTCCCGTCTTTTTTCAACTTAACCACATCAATGGGATTGGCTTTTTCTTCTACTTATAAGACATTCAATGAAAATCTCCTTTTAAAGATGGATTTTTTTTTTACTTTCAAATTTTAAAGTTTTTACTCCGTAAAGTTTCTACACTGTAACAGTGTAGCAACCAGCTATTAATTCATTTTCTAAAGAATTTAAAAGAGTTAAGTATACCTTCATATTTCTTTCAAACTTTCATTAGAACTTTCAAATTCCCTCAAAACCAATGATGTTGTTTCTGGTAACAAAAAATTCAAACTTTCTGGCGATTTTGGGTCTGCACCACTTAACATTATTAAATATTCTTCTTTTTTTTTTCATCAAAGTCTGACACATGCAGCCCCTTTGTTGTACGTTATTGCAAGACTAAAGCCTGAAGCCTTTGATTTGAATCTTTGACTACTTCCTTTGCTATTCCAAATATTCTTGTGTAGTTACACTGTATGCCTGGTACTTTTAGCCTGAAGTCTTTGTCACACTAAAATGAAAGTAACAAAATTGTTACCGTATATAGGCGGATATTTGTTTACATTTTCCCCTTCTTTAGCATATGTGCGCCAGTTTCTAATAAGGTTACAAAAACTAAAGCACTGTATATTGAAATTGGTTTGTAAAAAATAATTCATCTGAAAAAATTAGAGCGATAAGCTAAACATTGTTCCAGTGATCTAATGGAGATTTTACAGAGAATGTATGGCTCTTTAACGATCTTAACCCTCAGCTGTTTTGAGTATTTTAGAACCTCTTTTCAGAAACTGCTTGCATAAAATCTAAAATTCAATCTCTTTGTTAGCTCAACAAGCTTTAGTTTTAGACTCAAACTGTATTTATCTTTGTTCATTCGCTACCTAAAGTTGTATGCTAATGAAGCGGATTGTAAACAATGACGTCAGCAAAGATTCGCCTATAAAGTGTTGATGTAATGATGATGATGATGATGGTGGTGCGGTGGTGGTGGCTAACTCCATTATTGATACTTAAGTGAAAAGGCGTGTAAATGGAGTTATAAGCTGTCCCATCCGAACATTGAAAGAAAACTGCCCGTAACCACGTAAAGATTAATACATCTCTATAACAGCTATGCAGCCAGCATGGTTGTCGCAGTGGTGTGGTGGTCATCACACCCGACAAGTATATTAAAACTAAGGAATGACTTTCCATTTACATTTATTGAATACCCACTGATGTAAAATAAATGTTTTCAAAGTGCCAGTAAATCAATATTGTTGTTGTTATTGTTGTTGTGTTGTTGTTGTAGTAATCCTGGGGATATGGGTTCGAACCCCATTAGCGACAACAAGTTTTTCTTTCTTTATATTCTCTATATATTTCGCTAGGATGAGTTTCTCGTTTATTCATATAATTATTTATTTCAAAAGCCTGTATTCTTTAGGATCCTCCAGCATAGAAGATTTCTAAATTTCTATCAAAATATCTCTTGAATTATTTACTTTATCCTTACGTAAAAATAAGTATAAATGGAGTTGAATTATAGGCTTTCCCATCCGACTATTGAAAGAAAACCCGCCCGGTAAAATCCACGTAAAAGATTGATACACCTCTAACATAGTTATACAGCCAGCCTGGTTGTCGCGATAGTGTAGTGGTCATCACATCTGACTAGTAATCCGGGAGACGTGGGTTCGAATCCCAACCCTGCCAACAAGTTTTTCTTTCTGTTTATGCCACTAATACCTACTAATAGTACATTTTACAAAACTAGCAGAACTCCTTTTATTGCTAATGAAAGTTTTTTTAAATTACCAATATTTACTTGCTTGGTTTTAGTCCCCCTCAACTTCAGGAAGAGTTGGTACAGTGGGTCTCATTGACCTCCTCTTTGTCATGGCGTACTGCACCGCCCCAGTCCCCGTGCTGCTTCCTCCGTTTACGTTAGACACCGAGGCCTGGGTAGAGCTGTTAAACAAATGGCTATCGCGCCTTACAGGGCGTCGTGGTTTTATCTCTTTCATTTCGTCTGTTATGAGTAAACTACACTTTCGTCCATTCGCGACATTATCGCAGCCAGAATCGGCACTTTTCTGAGAATCGCCGCTCATGCCGTTCTCGACCATTGCCGGCGACTTCAATACGTTTGGGGCGCCTACTAAAACCCGTCTTCGTTTCTTTGGTAGTTTAAGTCTCGCTTGCGCATGGGAATAATACAGTGAGAAGTTATTCACGATAACCGGTACCGGAAGTGCAATTGTTAAAACACCACATACAGCACAAAGACTTCCAATGAATTTGCCTTGTCCCGTGCTTGGTACCATGTCCCCATAGCCGACTGTTGTCATGGTGACAACGGCCCACCAAAAGGAGGACAAAACGTCCGTGAATCTTGTGTCCGTTACGTCTTTCTCACAGTAATAAATAAGACTTGCAAAAAGAACAACACCTATCAGTAAAAACGATATGAGGAGTAGCAACTCCCGGATGCTTGCTCTTAGAGTATGTCCAAGAATCTGAAGCCCAGTAGAATGCCGGGACAATTTGAAAATCCGGAAAATCCGGATCAACCGGATAATCATGAGTCCTTCCAGCTCGGTTTCCGGAGAGTTGGGGCGACCCTTATTGAAGATAAGTCCAATGTAGAAAGGAACAATGGCGAGTAAGTCGATCCAATTCATTATTTTCTTCCAAAAGTGTATTTTCTTAGGACAAAATATGAATCGTATTAAGAGTTCTAGTGTAAACCACGCAACACAGATCCCCTCCAAGATAAACAACACCATCTCCGGATTCCTGGTCTTGAAATATTTGTCAGACTCCAGACAAAATATGATAACCGATAACACAATGAGAAAAAGGCTAGTGTACGCGATCACCTGAAAATAGATGGACAGAATTATAATAATCATAATTGTAGTTATAACATCAGTAATGATAACAATAATACTAATAACAACAAGAACAACAAATATAGTAATAACACAATTAATAGTATTTACTATATTAATAACCGTAAAAAACCGGAATGAATAATGAAAATTAACTTTTGCTGACCCTAATAAGGACAAGAATAATAATAATAATAATAAAAACAAAACAACAACAATAATAATAACACTAATAATTAACAATATCAGTAATAGTAAAAAAACGTGAATGAATAATGAAAACTTTATTTAAAAATAACTTTACAAATAATAATTGTAAACCTCACTAAACAAAGCATTTTACAACCGGCTACTTGGATCATTAACATACACTACAAAGCAATTACTACTACTACTACTACTACTACTACTACTACTACTAATACTACTACTACTAATACTACTACTACTACTACTAATAATAATAATAATAATAATATCTTATAATAATAACAATAAAATAATATTAATAAT
>JANCMA020364787.1:0-11485 GCA_024336925.2 Zoanthus solanderi | reverse complement strand
ACATCAAACAAAGGAGCATTGTAATCTTCTTTGTAGTTTGCTAAGTTTCCTAACCAGTCCACTTTAATAACTTTGATACAACCAGGGCTTGTATGAGTTTTGAAAAGTAACCGGTGAGTAATGAATTTGGCTTTAGTAGTGCCAAATGAAGCACAATCTCGGTAGCATTTTTTTAGCCACTTCAATTTGAAAAAACAAGTAACATTTCCAGCAAGAGCTTGAGGCCAAGCTATGCTTGGACCTGGTCCTAACTTACATGGCAACCACTTCTCGTTTTCTGTAAGTTTTCTACCTTTTGTCATTTCAGACCCGAGTACCCAATCAGTACACCTGGAAATCCGTTATTACTGTATCTGAGATATTAAAAATAACAATAAGATGCACCTAAGGTGATACTTTAGTAATATTGACTGGTCTGTTGTCACGAGTCTCTAGGCATTTAATGAGGCACTTGAGATCAGCATTAGTAATATAATGCCAGAGAAATCAATCAAAGTAAACTGTTTATCCAAAAGATGCCCCCTGGCTGTCTACTAAGCTGAAGGAGTTAAAATACAATGTGGCAGCAAGTCGTTCATGCCAGATTCTACTGTCCAAAGTGCAGTATCTTAAAGGTGTCAAACGGCGCTAGTGGTGGAGAGAAGTGAAATGATTAGTGGGGCAAAAAAGCAAAATTCAACATTGATATCCTCATTTAATGTTCCTGCCAGTACAATGATTTGTCTTCAACGGAAGTGCCAAATTCCATCAACCACGCATTACTGCAGTCACTCTAAACTTTTGCACCCACTGACAACAAGTGTGAGGCTTTATAGTTGCCCCTGGAAGAAAACCCAGAGTTTTTAAAAATAAATCATTTTGAATCATAGTTGATGTTTTTGCTTCAAATGATCCGTTCAAAAGTTTCAGTTTCTTTTGATTATCGGAAAACTTGTAAAAATTGTTTAGAAAAATGGATTTTTCTTTAAAATTTTGAAGTTGGCTTCTACCACTTCTACCACTCGTGACATTTGCGAGAAAAAGTTTTGAAATTGATAGTCCGTTATGAAAGTGACACTTGTTAAATATATATTTATAAATATTGTAATTGCATGCATGTAAAAATTATATTTTATTATTGAATATATAATTTCTTAATAAAAGACATGCAGTCTACAGCTAGTCTCATTGTCATCTTTGTTCAAGGTTCCTACTCCTGGGATTGGACGTAATATGAGTTGCCTCCACTGATATCTATCCTCTGCCATATCTTCTGTGATGTTTAGCTTCTTCATGTCTTCTTTGGCCTACCTACTGGCCTTCTACCTTCCACCTCCAGCTCCATCACTCTCTAAGTATGCTATTCTCATCCCTACGTTTTACATGACCAAACCATCTCAACCTCGTTTTCCTTAACCTGTGTTCAAGATTCTCCACTGCATATCTTCTTCTGACCTCTTCATTAGTAATCCTGTCCTGCCATATCTTACTCTTGACACAGTCTACAGTCTACAAAAATAATTTCAATTGTTTTTGTTTTGATAGGAAATTGTGGAGAAAGGTTGAAATATTGAGTGTGATTGAACTTGGCAAGAAACTTGCAGAGGAAAAAACGAAGTCTTATCAAGATTTGTAATTGTTCACAGCATGTTTTACATTAATTAAGTAATGCATTTTTGGTTTATGTTTATTCTAAGATGATAAGAAATGACAAGAAACAGGGTAATTAACAAATTTCTACCAGTCTTCAGTGTCGGATCTGGTTATGTTGGAGATGGGACTCCATTGAAAAGAAATATTATTTATATTATTGTTGTTTATAGATTATACACTTCAAAATGGTGGTTTACTTTAAACTGAAACATTAGGGAAAGCATTTCAGCATACATTATGAGAGGCTGTTAGTACTTCAGAATTCAAGTCTCTATAAAAACACATTGTTAATAATTTATTTAAAAACTGAAATCTTTGTGACCATTTTCTGCTGTTTTTGCCGTTTAAGTGGTGGAGTTTTTATTACATCATTAACTATTTAATAAGTTAATATACCCAATTGGAAATTCTGCATTCTGATTGGCTATATAATTCTACTATGGGTATACCTTAAAATTAGTGACTTTAAAAACACTTTCTTTCTCAAAAAAATGTAGTTTCATTTAGTATTCAACAACTTTCTTTTCTTTTTTCCCCAATGCAATGTGATGATACACTAAATCGATTAGATCAAATGGATTGAAGATCAACATAATTATACCCCATTCACTCTCAAGGTCTCATTTAATTTGTACATACAATGTAAAATGGCTGCATTTTACTGTACAAAATGTATATTTCGTTAAATTAAATAACAGAGGACACTAAACAACAATAAAAGATGTGCAATAAATTTCTTTTTTTTTTAATAATGTGCTGGGTACAAAACGTGTAATGTTTTTCTGACAAGCCCAGTTGGACTTGTGTAATAGCCAATTGCAAGTTCATGGTAGATTTCAGCTGACCTAAAATTAATTTACATAAGTGACAGGTCAATGTCAAAAATAAAAATTGGTAAATAAATATTATTTTAACATGTTGAAATGTTATGATTGTGCAAGAACCGGTGCAGTGTTTCTTTTCTCTCTGCATCCAGATCATTGGATGTTCTATGCAGATGTGATCGCAGGATGCTGAGATATACATGGCAGGAGTGAGGTGGCAAGACGGGAGGTCTATCAGTGAGGTGGCAGAGATGTGTGGAGTTGAAGACTTTTCTGTTAAATTGAGGCAGAGGACTGACATGAGATGGTTTGGACATGTGAAAAGGGCAGAGGGGGTGTGTTGGGTGAGGTAAGGAAAGTAAGAGTTGGCCGGGGGGGGGGTGAATGTCGGCGGGAAGGCCTAGGAAAAAGTGAAGTAAGTGTGTGATGGAGGATATGAACTTACATATTAGTGGGAGTGGAGGAGCATTTGGTGCAGGATTGATCAACAGATGTGCAAAGCAGTCATCTCCCATCCAATTCCATCCTAGATGGGAAAATACAGACATTAAAAAAATTATAATGACGATCCACATCATTGGACAAGTATTATATTAGCATGGGGCTAGTCATGAAGGATACAAGATACGTGAAGTCACAGGCAAGTACAGAACATAGCACATGTATAGCGTCAAAACAAATGTCTTTGCCAGTCTAGGCCTGCAGAGTATTAAAGTAGAATCGAAGTAGAAGTAGAAAATGACAAACAATATAATTATTGTGCACAATCTTCATTCAAGAAAAGTTTTATTTCACTTTACTGTCATAAGTTTTGATTGTTAAAAATCAACTGAAGGGAAATGCCCAGAGACGTGCCTTTTGAAGCTACTTATTTGTCATTTACACATATGAAGGTGACTCTCCATTACTATTCAAGTGCTCAGTGGCTTAGAAGTACCAGAGCTACTGTAGATGCAAAGTTTGAAATGGACCAGGACTAAAACTTTTACTTAAAGTTTCTGGAGTCGGTTTTATGGCTCCGTCATCAGAAAGCACAAGTGGAAATTGAGCAGGGTTTAAATATATTTCTCATTTATAAATAATTTTCCTTGCCCATACAAAGCCAAAATAACTGATTTTGGTCAGCTTTCAACCATGAAGTTGACACACATTGGGGAGTAGTTATGTGTTTAATTATTTGGATGATATAATATGATTATAAAATATGATATGATTATGATATAATTAATATGATATAATTATCATATATCATTAATATATCATATCATATATCATTAATATATCATATCCTAATATAATTATGATTATAAAATGCATTGTGTTTCTAACTAAACATTTAGTTATAACTATTTATTATCAAACTTTCTGATACAAGGAATCAGTTTCTTAAACATCAGTGAATAATCTGTGGAATACTGAACAGGGCCTGTGTTTCACATATGTACTAAACAAAACGTTTTGAAAAAACACCAGTCGTATAGCAGTGACAAAAACAATTCAAAGAAAATTCTGCAAAAATGGATATATCAACTTTTTTGAAAAAAAAGTCTGCCTGAAACATGACGAATGCATAACTGAGAGATTTAGAAATGAATATTCTGATGGAATAATTGATTACTCTCTTAGAAGGCATCATACTTGTGACCATGCATAGGGATAATTGTTAGGACTAACATCAAAGACAGTTCCACTGAAATGGCAAAAGTGTAGCTATAATGTACATGTCTTATAATTAATATTAACAGCCAAATAAACTGTAATTCTAATTGTATCTTCATAGTTCACCATAGCTTTCTGCATCAAACGCTTTCCTGGCTTTCTTCAGCTCTTCATTCATTGTCAGAAGGTCCTAGTAACAGTTCAATGGAGTAAAGCATGAATGTGGATAATTGCAGCACCTGCTATTCTTTTTCCATCTTCTTATTCTGGCACAGATCCAGGTTTTTAGGAAAGAGGGTTTTGACGAAATGAGCCACCCCAGTAGGGGGTCCAGGGGCATTCTTACCCAGAAAATTTTTAAATTTCAAATCCTTGGAAATGCAATTTCTGCTTTTCTGAAGCAAAGTAAGTGTGTTTTAACCTGGCTATGAACTTTTTGAATTTAAGATTGGCTGTATTAATTTTATTTAATAATATTTTTACAAGTTTTTGATGTTAGCTGTTTTGATTTAGGGGGTTCATTTGAACCCCTGAACTCCTAGATCTGCCACATTTATTAGGCAGGCAAAATAGGGGCTGCTAGGGCGGCTATGGTTGCTCCACTTTTTTGGCCAATTTAAAAATAAAATATTACCAATGTTTTACTTTAGTCAAGTACTTATAGCCACCCCACTTGCAAAAACACTCTGCCCGCCCCATATTGAAAACTCTTATAATACAACCACTACATAAATATACATTTATTATAAGTTAGAAATTTTTATCTTGGAGGCCTTAAACTACAAAATCAAAATTAAGATCTTAATTTAATTTTATAGTGTTAAGACTTTTAAAAGTAATTAAATCAATGCCCTATTCATGTCAAATGACATATTGCTAAATTCTCCCAACTAAATCTGATATTGATATTTAAGCAGTTTGGGAGAATTTTGACTTTCAGCTTATTTTAAATTCATATTTTACCCAATGAAATCCTTAAAATTCTCATTAGCAAATTTATGATTTTGTTTGAGATATGTAAAGAGAACTGAGATGTTGATAAACTGCCCTGGGTTGAAAGGTTTAAACCCAGATCATCAATCAATCAATACAATTTTGATCCAGGTTTATCCCCATAAATGGGGGTAACCGGATTTAACCCACTCTAACAGCAATCTCTCCAACTCCCGCTCTCCATCTCACGTGATTCATGGCATCCTCCTTCTCCACTTGCATTTTCCACATCTTCTTTGATTGTCCTCGCTTCCTCTTGCCCTTCACTTCAAACGCCAACACTTTTTTCAAAACATGCCCATCATCCCTCCTCGACACATGCCCGTACCATCTCACTCCATTTTCCTTTGCCATCTGAACCAATATTACCTTCAATCCCAACATCTCCATTAGGAGATGAATCTTATCTATCAGAATCTTAGCTATAGTGTTTGATCGGTACCAATCACACTAGCAAGTTACTAGTTAAAAAAAGATACTGTTTTTATTTCTGAACATGCTGGCAATATAGAATCTAGACCACTGTAAATTTACCTTAACTCGGGCATATTTCTTTGGATCTTTTCTGATGAGAAAAACAATGTCCTCCACATGGACTTTACCTTTCTTTCCAACTTCCATTGCTTTTAACGTCTATCAAAAATGTATTGAATATTTTCAAACTCAAATCAAAATCTACATCAGTTTTGGCTGCAAGATATTTCTAGATAGTTTAAAGTGTATACATCAGTTGTGGTTTGTCCATATCCTTCTAATGGTAATGACAAAAAAACAATTTGATTACAAAGTTTTTCCATGGTGTAATTTGCATTTAAAGTTTTGAAAAATCACTTATGGATTCACCTTGACCGAGCAATGGGAGGCTGGTTTACAAGTACCACATAATTTGTTTTCTTGTCTTTGACATCAAAAGCAGAAATTATTTAGTACCAAGAGACCGGTCCTGTTTTTATATATCTGTTCCATTTACTTCTAAATAATACTAGAGATACATAGGTGTGTTGGAGCTACATAAAATAATTGAAAAGATATATAGAAAATGTCCAGAGCAGACTCTCACTAGTAAATTCTTTAGACACAAATTACACCATGAAGAAAAATCGTAATTGAATTTTATTTTATTTTTATTTTATTAGCTTCGTTCACCCAAAAAAATTACAGCATACAAAAAAAAAAATCACAATACATAAACAGAACAAAATAATGTGGGCAGGGAACCCGCAACAGTTTGGCCATCATCATTAGAAGAGTAAAAACATTAATTTTATACATACAAAAAGCCCACAACTGATATATAAACTTTAATTTATATGTACGATGAAAAATAAAAGACAGCCAAATTTAAAGCAGAATTTCTTTTTTATATTGGCCAATACATTGCATGTATCAGGGTTCTTAAACTTCTGGGGATCGTTAATGATATATGTCTTCCAAGTATTGAACTAAATATCATATTTTCAGATTTTTACTTTTATTTTTCCCCCCTCTGATCTTGAGTTTTTGGCTAAATATTTGTAAAACTGGAAATTAAATTTGTCTGACTTACATGTAAAGGTTACACAACATAATGTTTAAATTATTTCACAACAAACTTTTAAAACTTATATAGGGCTTATGATGTGACTGGACGGCACAGAACTACTGAACATGACAAAACAAGTTTTGCCAGGCAACACACCATTTCAGTGATGTACTCAATTACCAAGTCCTCTAACAAATCAACAGATTCTGTGTATGGACACTGATCATCTCCAAAGCCGAACATCATGCATCTCACTGTTGAAAAGGAATTGATGATAATATGAATAAGCAACCATTTTAGTAAGCCATACAGTTCTTTGGGGTTCTCCCTCATTTGAAATATATACAGATGCAAGGATAGAATTTAATATTTTCTTTTAACTAGACATTTGGATTTATTTAGTAATCAATTGGGCTTACTAGACCTCTTCATTTTTTAAAGTGCAACTAACCCTTTTTCTTGTTTTTATATCAAACTTTTTATCATGCAATTTCAAGTACTTCTGCTAAAACACCTTTGTTCTGGGCGGGTCAACTCTTCTTTTTTCTATAATACTTTAAAATTAGAGAAATTTCCTCCATCTTGGTTTATGGCCGCACACTGAAGGAGGCTGGGAATAGCCATGAATGTCATTCTTATCCTAAATTTATCAAAAAAACAACAACAAAATTTAAGATGATTTAATGAAAGATGAATATTTAAACAAATTTGTTGAATGTTATCAACTTCTAAATTAAAAAGCTATCAGGCAATCCTTTCTGTTACATGTTACACTGTTCTAATAAATTTGGCACTGACGTCATTCACGGCTATATATTATATTTCCATTCTCCTTAGTGTCACGGCCATAAACCAAAATGGTGGAAACTCTCTCAAATTTCAAAATAATAGACCAAAATTAAAAACGTTTTCGCAGAAATGGTTAAATTTGTATGATAAATAGTTTAATACAAAAACAAGAAAAAGGTTTAGTTGCACTTTAATAACTTGACAGCTTTTATTTTCATTTAATTTACAACACCAATAAAGATATACAGTACCTGTATTTCAAATTGTTTTTATTCAATATATTATAATTATAATCTCCCATCAGCTGAATGACTTTTGTGCAGCCTAATCTCTTGTGGTGTAAGGCTGAACAAAATTTAGATTTCTAACGAAATGTTAGTTGGAATACTATCAAAAACTATTTTATTGTTGAGAATATTTTACTAGGTAGACATGTGGACTAGTTTGAACTCAAATTTACAAGTCTGCCAAATATTTTACTAGTGTGTGGACTAGCGAACTACCATTATTTTCAAACCCTGCAGATGTGTTGCTGAACTGTGTCTCATTGTTAGTTTTCTATTGATGGAATGGGACATTTACTTTCCAAGTGTTTTAAAGAGTAGGGTGTAATACTCATTGTCATACAAAAATATTCAAAGTCATGGTGTTTTTTGCTGTACTGTATCTGCATTTTACAGTACAAACAATCATGATAAACAAGTAAATACTGACAGTAAACCTCACACAGCTTGAATTTGTCTATGAAGCTCTGATGAAGAGTGATAAATGCACAA
Source organism: Zoanthus solanderi (assembly GCA_024336925.2). Taxonomy (NCBI): domain Eukaryota; kingdom Metazoa; phylum Cnidaria; class Anthozoa; order Zoantharia; family Zoanthidae; genus Zoanthus; species Zoanthus solanderi. The sequence continues at coordinate 3,290 of JANCMA020364787.1, read as the reverse complement.
AGTATGGCCGTGCTTTCTTTACTTTTTTCAAATCAAAAAATGTTTGAGGACAACTGTATGTTGAGGTAAGTGAACTTTCTTTCTACATTTACAGCTTACATTTATTTGATATTTATTTATTATTTATCATTTATAAACAACTGTAGCTAGTTAAATCCTTTACAAGCCAAGTGGCCCACAAAGTCTGTGCTATTAATCTCTGGTTTTTGTAGTGTAAACAGATGAGAGTCTTTAACTCCCCCTGGAGGGGACACTAATCCATCACGGGCTAACTCCCAGGACACTAATCCATCACGGGCTAGCTCCCAGCAGATGCTACTAGACATTTACATCTACCCCAGAACGCTGAGTTACCATAGGCATATAAAACGTATCTGAGCAAAGACAAAATTTAGCAAGACTAAAGAAGAAACAACATCTTCATATAATTTATAACATTACTTTATTTCAATTTGCCCTAACTTACGTTCTTTATGAAAAAGCCTTTTCCTTTTTCCAACTTCAGCTGTTTCAATCTCTTCCTGTGGGTATTGTTAATTAAAACAGTTTCATAAAGATAATAGTTTGAGAATAACAAAACTATATGAAAAGGAAAATGGCAGAGGGGGGGGGGGGGTGTTGGGTGAGATGGGGCAGGTGAGAGTTGGGGGATGACTGCCGATGGCAAGGCCTAGGAAAAAGTGGAATGAGTGTGTGATGGAAGATATGAACTTGTTGGGAGTGGAGGAGCATGTGGCACACGATCGATGCATGTGGAAAGCAGTCATCACACATCCAACCCCATCTTATAATTATGGGAAAATACAGATGTTAAACAAAAATGATGACGATGATGATGATGATGATGATGATGATGAAAAACAGAACTGTATGGCAACCATCATTTGGGAGGAGAGGGGGAGGGTTGGGAAACAAGGGAGGGAGGGAGGGACTGAACAATTAAGAGCAGTCAGGAGTGGTTCATGGGTATGTTCCCCTAAAAAGATTCATTTGGCAATTTTGGCTTCAAAAATTATTGTTAAATACACATCCATATATTATATACTCCATTAAGTGTCTATGTACACCTTGTTCTCTCTGATTTGTTGGCAACTGTGAAGTGATGTAGATCACTTATAACACTGTTCTGGGGAATATAGTAGGATTTCAGTTTTTCATTTCTTCAGTCTTTGATTCATGGGATGCCATCATAGCTGTTGTAGCAATTTTTGGGTTCAGTATAGGCTGATGGGAAACCTTTCTTACAATGAATTAAAAAAATTACCAGTAACAGTTGTAGCCCCATCCATGTTAAATGTATTACATTCTCCAAGATTTAATGCATTCTCATTGCTACAGGACAATAGCAACAATATTGTTTGATTAGTCTTTAGTTATTACTATTTCTAACTGTGCTCTTTTTCTTTGCAATTTCATAACTGATTACCTTAATTTTTTGTAAAAATGTACATCTAGGGCAAAATAAATTGATTGATTGTTGTTGTTGTTGTGTATAATTCTTGTAAAAACAGACAAGTGTTTCAAAATCTACAGCTGTAAATTAACACTTTGGCTTTGCATGTCATCTTTTTGATGTTGTTTTCATTGTCCATTCCACCTTAAAGTCTCCACTGATCTTTTTTTAACATTCAAAACTTTTTCTACTTCGCTGCGAAAGCCATGATAATGCTTCTCAAAACAAAATAAAAGTCAGAAATCATTCGAGTGCAGCAGCACGCGAAATGAGTTTGCCGCCATCTTTTTAAGACGGAAATTGCCTTGTGTATGGTACATATTTTAAAATGGGCAAAAAAGTTTAAGGCTTAGTATGCAAGCTTCTGTTTTTCTTCCACATGGTCTCTTTTTGCTGGGAAATGGAATTTCGGTTCCACGTTTCCACCAGCATCTTCATGATACATAATCGGTAACGATTGGTACCTTCCTATGGTTGTTGACAAAAAACCACAGTGCCGTTTTGAGCGATTGCCTGAATTTAATAGATTTCATTTATAACGCTTCTTAGCCTGGACTAAAACTAACCATTAAGCCATCTATTGTTGATTCAGTGACAACTAATTATAAACAAATATAACTGTATTTGTAAGCGAAGGATCAAATGACTTCTTTTTCTGTGACACGGATCTACTATTAAACATAAAGTTTTGATCTTACGTAGCGAAACAAAAAATAAACTTTATTATAGCACGCTAATTTTAACATATTTAAGCACTTACATATAGCTTTTGCTTAAAAAAAACAAACGAGATGTCAACAAACCTCATCCTCAAACTCATCCGCCATCTTGAAGTCAGTGCTTGACCCAGGCTATTCTCCGTTTTTTCTTCTGCATGGTATCGAGGTTGTTATTTCTAAGAAAATGAATTGAAGCGAAAGGAGAAAGTTGTCTCGGTGGGACGTGCTTTCCATTTGATTGCCCAGAATCTTTATTCGGTAAGTTAACGAATAATGTAATGCCATCTGTAAATTTAAATGACAAAATATGGCAAGTATTTTTCAATATTTGTTGTTAAAATAATTATTCATACATCCCTACCCTTGCAGTTGCAGCCATGAAATCTGTAGTAGGAGTAAGGACAGTACACTCAAACTTTTAAAAATTCCTTAGAACTCCATAATCCAAACGCGGAAGTAAGAATTGGCGCATGAGTTTTGAGTCCATAATTTAAGGTTTTCTTGTTTTAAATTACACAGTGGCACATCCGTTATCTATTCTATTTAGTAATGATGTTTAAATTTGAGCTAAGCTTGCAATTATGAATTAATTCGCTTGCATTGTCAGTAGACATTTGGCAATTCATCCTGGGGAGGTGCTCCCATATATTGACTATACGGGTATGTACCGCTGTTCAGGGTATGGTTTTCAGACCATCCAGTCTAGAATAGTGCATATAAATCACAGAAATTTTTGTCAAAAACAGGGCATAAAATTTTGCAATATTTACAAACTGTTTTTACAGGGTGCAACAATTCTTCCCAGATGAGAATTGGTTTGAAATGATGAGAATTCCCAGATGAGAATTGGTTTGAAATGTTCATTTTCTAAATAAAATATTAGAATACAGTCAAAATAATTTAATAATTTTGAAAGTGCTATAATCTAGGGATTGGGATAGGGGATTGGGTTTGCTACTTTAGAACAAGGTATCAATATCAAGCTATTTTTAGAAAGTCTGGTTGGCATAGTGATAACAGATGTAGTGCTGTATTTGTATCATTATCTTTTGAACTGTATATATATGGCCATTCCTTGTAATTCAGCGTTTGCTGCAAAAAGGGATAAATAAACAGAG
>JANCMA020364681.1:0-11486 GCA_024336925.2 Zoanthus solanderi | reverse complement strand
GTTGTGTTTTAAGATCGTGGTGACCTGTAAGAAGAGCTCTGACAAACTATAAAATCAAACTATATAATCATTTTTTGGCGTAAATTGAGTAAAAAAGAAGAAAATGGCTAGCACCAGTAACGAGGATTTAAACAGAGGATTAGAGGGGTGTAAATCGTTGTTTGAAAGTATCGAGGAAATCAGGAAAAAAGAAGAAAGGAATAAAGTAATTGAGAGCAAGGAAGAAGTTATGTTTCTCTTTTGGAAAATGGTGAACGTTGTGGTGAAGACACATGTACAGAATGCGCTGGAAGATCTCAAAAAACAATGAGTCCAACATTTGGGACCAATTGTGCAGCCGCCAAGACTTACAAGAACCGAAAGAGGCAAAAACCAAAAGAGAGACGATTTATTAGAGTGTGGGATGTGAAAGATGAGAGGAAGTTGTTCAAGAGGATACTGGCTCATCTGCAGGAGAACGTTCGCTTTCAAGTTTTTGAAATGATGGATTTGTTTGGAGAAGAGGTAAGCGGGCTGGACTTCACCTCGTTGCTGGAATCCACGGTGCTCGTTTGGAAAAAAGTAAAAATCTATGAAACAAGAGTTCACCCGAGCAACCAGTTCAGACTTTTTTGATGCTAAAGAAAGTTTTGGTTTGGTCCAGATACAGGGAAAGAGGACCATTTGCTTTAAAAATAAACAGAGTTCTCGCATGGTGCCTTCGTCATTTCATGCTGGCAAGTGGTGTGAGAAAGACATGACAGCCCTTAGGAGCATTTGATCGTCCTTGTGCCAGCAAGAACGTCTGAAAGCGTCTGAGGAAGAACATAGTTTACCTCAAGAGGATTAATTGAGTATTTAAGATTATGGAACCCTAGCGACAGTGATGAATTATTTGACCGGATGTTGGCTCACCCGAATGACGTCCAATTTCAAGTGAGAGCAGCTATTTGTTGGTGGACGTGTTGTTAGGATATAGATTTTGATGACCTGTTGCAATTCGTCTCGGACCTTTGGCTGGATATCAAACAAGCTAAAAAAGAGTTTAGTTGTAAGTTCGAAATGATGGATGAGGCAGTGAGTTGGCTCGCAGAGGATAAAAAGAAGACTGTGCCAAGGAGGAGGAGAACTGACTTACATACCAACAGACAGTGTCTTTTGAACAATTATGTTGTTGTTTAATAAGAGCATTCTAATCTATGTACAAATTAAAAAAAAGTTCATTTCTCTATAAACACATGGACCCATGGTCGTTGTTTCCTCTGCCCTAGAATAACCGTAAGGGTAGCAGATAAACGTGTTGGGATCCAATACACATTTATTTAACACCAAACAGTAATCTTTATGCTGGGCTTGGGTGGTGACAGTGTACATCTTGTTTTGGCTGGGTGACTTTGTCGATCACGCTCTGGCGAAGGTCATAGTTCATTTGGGCGGACCCTTCCCAATTCAGGGAAAATCCACGCACTTTACAAATGGTGGTCCCATTCAAAGTGCAGTAGCTGTAATATTTATTGCCGCCCGAACAAAATTTGAGTTCGTCTTTAAAGTTGCAAAGATAATTCCCTAACACCAGTGAAGGTCGATTCGGATCCTGGTAGATGACTGAGTCAGTGTCAAAGTAGAGAACCCATTCCTGCAAAGTCTCCAAGGCTTCAAACACACTGAGTCGTGCCCAACAGGTGGTGAAACATGCCTCGCCCATAAGTATTGAACGACAACATAAATAGAGGATATTACACGGTGGCGCGAAGATATGAAGTTTATCTTCGAGTGGAAAAGTTTTTTTTCCACGAGAAGATAAAGTTCATATCTTCAAACCAACGTGTAATTTTCTTTTTATTACTGTTTCTAAAATAAAAAACACCAAACGAAAAACAAAGGAAAAACAAAGGAATGGCGTCAGCGATATATTCACTAGTGAGGATATAGAAAATATCTCACTCGTATCCCGGATATAGTTTCGTATGGAAAATACGAGTTGTCTATTTTTCGGTAAAACACTCATATCTGTGTAATAAAAACTATTAGCCTACAGTTTACTCCAGCTTCGACATTACACACTTGATGTATGGTCGCAAAAGAAACAGTTTTGTTTTCCCGAAAGTTCTGATGTTTCCCTTCACTTCGTCTTGGGAAACATGAGGACTCGAGGGCTTCCTGAAGGACCATGTTGTTGTTGTGGCGAAATAAATAACTCAAAAAGAGCTTAATATATAAAAATACTTTATTGAAGGTACAACTAACATTTTCTAAGGAATGGGTGATGAGCTCGAGAGTATCCCTTTAAGTGCTGTTATATAGTTACACTTTCCCTGAAACAATCATCTAGCAAAAAAAAAACAACAGCGGGCAACAACTGCGCAATTGTATCCTGGTCGGGATACATTTGAATTTGATCAGAGGCACGTGACCAAGAATCAACCAATCACAGTGCTCGTTTTGTTGAATGAAATCTAGGTATATAACGATGCGATTTATTTACAATTCCTCACCTTACTTTGATTACTGTTGTGTTGTCTGTGACAATTACAAAAAAATGGCTGATAAGCTTTAAAAACGTCAAAACCGCGAAATATACAAAGACGTTGCCTGATTCGTGTCCGTTTGTAAAAGTTAAGCTTGACGTTTTCTGTCCGTCCACAGGAAATCGGATACACGCACATGCGCATTGTGGAGGGAGTGGATTCGCTGTTGCAGCTGTCTGGATTGTTGGCAAGAATGTGCAAGAAAGTTCAACCACAGGGTTGAATGTGACCCATCAACATTCTCCCTGCTTAGATAACCCCAGTGATGTTGAAGAATCAACTGCGACGCTGCATAAAATGATAGCAAACAGTCGAACGGCTCAGTGAAATATAACTTGTCGTCTTTCGTCCTCATACTTTTTTTGAATTTGAAAGGAAGACTTTGGAGTTTAAGACAGATCCGTGTACATTTCTGTATTGCCATGTGACAAGAAAAGCTTATAAGATCCGCAAAGTTTGCACCACATATTTCCTACACATGTTAAATGCTGTCATATCGAAACTTTAAAACTAGTTATAAGTAATAGATAAAATAAGAACCGTTTTAAAGTCCATAAACTAATTAAGGTTGGAGGCGAATATTTTATCCTAATTATTAAACTTCTGGTTTAGTTCTTTCATACTGAACCAATATGATTGAAATAAAAGTTGATCTGGCCGAGAAATTAAAAGTTAACTTTTGTATAAACATGCAGGAGAACTCGAACGCGATACATGTTTGTGGTGATGATTGGTGTAAATCAAATGATGATGACTGTAATGCTGCTACTGCTGATGATGATTTAAGGGCTAAATGAAGCAGTTGGCTAATTGAAACTATAAAATGACAAAGGCACAGAAGCAAAATCCAGGAAAATATTATATTCAATTATTAAATCAATTTATCTCTTGAATAAAGGAAGACGAAGCTATTACAAAAGTCACAGACTCGTTTAAACGAGTAATAAAATCGAGTATAGCCATTTGACAAATTTCGCAATTAGACGTGTACATAACTATTGGAGAAGTTTTCAACCTGTTTAAATGCGTCAGGAGATAGATACAACTCACGATTTTGTAACGAAGGTTATATTTGGGATTATCTCTGATAGTTCATACTCTAGACCTGACTGTAGTTTCTGTTGTTAGAGTAGCTAGTTATATTCGGGATTAGCTCTGGTAGTCCTTACTCTATACCCGCCTGACTGTAGATTCTGTCGGTAGAGTAGCTGGTTTTATTCGGGATTAGCTCTGGTAGTCCTTACTCTATACCCGCCTGACTGTAGATTCTGTCGGTAGAGTTGCTGGTTTCCCAAACTGCAATTTCGAACATCCACCACGTACAGCCTTGGTCAGAGCAGGTGCCACATGTACGTCATTTCCTACTAGGCTAGTAACAAAGAGAGTACAAGAGAGCGAAAACTTAACAAAGACCCACATGTCAAGGGCAAAAGAGAGACGTTTATATGTAGCAGTAGCTGTAAAACAGTAAACGTTGATTGACTATATATATATCTAAGCCAACGCGAGTTGAAATACACCTAACCGAAAAATGTTTAAGCTTTTACTAAGAGACAATTAGACAACCTAAATACGAAGTTGTATCTCAGGAAGCAGTGAAAGGAGCTGATGTTTCGAGCGTACTGACTCTTTCGTTAGTTGCACCCGGCAAAAACTTCTAAGTGTCAACTCCTTAATCAGTGCTGTAGCTAAAGGAAGGCCGGAAGGGGATTATGGAGGGAAAAAGGTATTGATCTCATGCCCACGTTGATGTTTAATTTAAGAGTTCATGTATATTACTTTTTGAAATCTTGTTGCCGCTAACGTTAGTTTTGAGAAATGAAAATTTTAATCTCCCAGAACCTCCCTAGATTTCGCTCCTACCTCCGGTGCTCTCGTAAAGGCCGCGCTTGCAAGGCCACGTTGCACCCTCATCCCCCCCCCCTTCCCAAAAAAAAAAAAATCTTGCTCAGCTACACGGTTTGCACTGGGGCGGGTGAAATTTGCAGAATGCTGAATGCAAAACGCGACTACAGTATACTAGGTCAGCGAAAAAAACATTGCCAACTTCACTAATTGAGTCCATAAAAACTTTCCATTCGCACACGTTGAGGAATTTAAGGACTAGGGTTAGCTTTAGGGTTAGCTATAGGGTTCGGGTTTAGTCTTGCATGATGTACCTCCGCTGACCTAGCAAACTGTTGTCGCGTTTTGCATTCTGCAAATTACACCCATCGGCATGCTCTGCCTAAATTGATGTCGGTTTGTAGTTTTTTTTTTAAAAAATACAGTTTATTGACGACGGTTCCGAGTACGGAGATCAAATCGTTGGGGAAAAATTCAAGTTTTGGATTAAGAACGACACAAAATGTTGTTGAACAATATTTATTAATCATGTATGAATAAAATTACAAGTACAAAGTTTTTGTACTGTGCGGTTAACAATATACAGCGCGACACTGCAATAGATCTAGGTCCCTTTAGGCCTTCATTGGTAGTTGGTTTTAAGTTTTCATTATATAATAGGCCGCAACGTGTTAACCTTTCTTTGCGCCTAATAATATTATAATATAATTAATAAACAAATAAATTAATTGAAATTATATTATTGTTTCATTTTTCTCTTTTCTAATATCGTGAACTGGGTACTAAGCTACTTATAAAAACCATAAGGGCTAACAACTTGGCAGCAGAATAGGAATTGTAATCGATACCAATTGTCGCTTCAATTACTTGGGAGTGAAGTACAAATGATCACGCTTTAGCGTGAGCCAATAAAGTTTTTACAAATCACTCTTATTGACAAGTGGTGGTTTTAGATATTGTCTCGAATTGAACCCACCAAGCTCCACTGCAAGATCCATCTGATTTGAATGTAGAACAGCACAATGCCAAAACTTGAATTAGAATTGACAGCTGGCAATCTAATGTTTTAAAGTATGCCTATTAAAAGTTTTTCCTTACAGAACTTTGTTACCGTATTTATTCGAACAAGGTATCGAGCGCTTACTAAATTCTTAGAGTTTAATAGCCAAATAGGGGTACCCTTATAACAAAACTAAACTTGCATCCAGGTTTGGACATCTAAAATACATATTATTAAGATATATGCGTTACTCTGGATTAAAAGCTCTATAATTAACTTTCAATCAGTCTCTATTAACTATTAAAATAAAACCCGACTGGTAATAGAGGTGTTGGAAATTGACACCACTGACTTGAGACGATGGCTTGATGCTCCCCCGAGAGTATTTGCATTTAACTCTTTAGCACAGAAGAACTTAAAACATTTTTATGTATTGTTATTATTATAATTTTTTCACACTATTTTTGCTCTTATTTAATATTCTATGTCATCCGTCCTTTATATTTTGCGCTATAGAATTTTTTCTTGTCACTTTACCCCGGATGAAGGTGGTAGCCACAACCGAAACGTTGGGTTTTATTTTGATAGTTTTAGTTTTTAATCCAGAATAACGCACATATCTTAACAATATATATTTTAAAGGTACGCTTATTGGGAAAAGATGCTTTTTTGATTGAGAGCGCTGATTATTTTTTCACCGCAATTTCATTCAAATCTTAAGCGATTTCAGTCATCAGAAACACCATAAAAAATTAGTTGCATGTACTTAAAATTAATAAATTTATTGAAGATTTTTTTTTGCGTTTCATTTGCAAAAGATTTTAATATCCGTAGAGTTGATGCACATCCAAAGTTGAAAATCTGAGTGCTTTGCACTGCCACTGGTAGTGATTCAGGGAAACTGAAAAGATTCCTATCCTAGTTCTTGTTTAAACGTGACAAGGAAATGCTTAGCATTTTGAGATACAGTATATAGACACTTAAATTAACAGACAAGGAACATTCATATGTCGGTGGTCAGATTTAGTTTCATTTATTTATAAACTGTTTGATGGACTTCAATTTGTAAAGCAAATCAGCTAGTTTTTATCGATTTTATTGATAACAATTAATAATTAATTTGTTTAGCTTAGCAATGCATATCTTTTTCAACTCCTAGAATTTTTCATCTTTAAAATGTTTTGCTGATATTGAAAATATTGCTAACAAAAAAACCAGAAGGACTTTTAAAAATTTTATCAGTTATGATATAATTTAGCTTTTATAAAAATATGATGAAATTTAGCTAAGCTAAGTTTGTCAGTTACATCAAATATTTGAGAAGATCATCGTGTTTTTTGCCTGCTATTGACACAGATTTCTTCGTCAAGGTAATATTTTGTACTCAAGTATAGATAGCACAAACGTGCTAGTAGCTAAGGCTCACTATTTTTTATGGTAGGGATAAAAGCCCGCAACCAACGTGACCATACTAGCACGTTTATGCTGTCTATACTTGAGTTCATTTTTATAACCACATCCCACAAGCATTGCGCTTTTATTATTACTTAATATTTTGTAGCTGATGTGTTTAAAGTTAATAAACAGAAATGTGTGGTCCAGGAATGTCAATTTGTTCTCTCTTTGGACAATGTTTTTTATCATTTAATTTTCTATCATACCTTCAACTTCGTTCTCCAAAAGGTCATCAACTCACAAAAGCTAGAATTTTCTTGTAGTCACAGCTTTCTGTCTCTTCTAAATACCCCACTATCATGCTATATCAAAAATACCACATTGAAAATAGAAATTTACGAGAAATATTTTGACAAGATTCTGTCTAGCCATTACCAAAAGTATTTTGATCGGCGACTCAATTACCGTGAAAAGGGCTGACTCACGCGATTGTTTTACGAGAGACAGCCTGAAAGACGGCGAACAACAAACGTCTATGAAGGACTATTTATCTGTTTTAATGGATAGTCAGAGGTTTCCGGCTCTTTTTACTTACTCTGTAAGATTAGTTTTGATCCAGACTTTTCAGGTTTGTTATGGTGACTGAGAGATAGATTATTGTTGGAAACCCGTCGTAACTTCCGGATGATTTGTTCAGTTTCCGGTTTGTGAGGTAGGGTGCGGGAAGTGACGTTGGTGCGGGTCCTGCGATCTTTTGATTGGTCAATCTGATACCTGCTCAGGTCGCATCTTTCTTTTCGCATTTGTTTTGCTGCGATCCAGGAAAGAAGGGAAATGAAAATGAGGATAAGGTTGTCCAAGGAGTTTGTCATGTGAGTTTTGAATTGTATTTGGAGAAATGAAATAAGGATATAATGGAGAAAAGACAGATTTTTCTTGCCGCATGGAGAGAAAATTATGGCAGCGAGGAGCCGCCAGATCTGGATTTCCTCGAGTCAAATGACGAGCACTTGTTCTGGGAGGGTCTGAATTCTTGTAAGAGCAAAGTTGAGGAATCGATCTCGCTGTTGAGAAGGGAAGGGTTTCTTCTGAAGTGGCTGATTGACACGTATAATGTTCAAATATGCAAAGATGAGGAAAATTTTTTATTATTCGCTAAGATTATGCGAGTTTTGCTTGATCATTGCACAAGTAGAGCTGATGGATTGCACCCAGCCGAAAAAACAACGCAAACATTATACCCATTGGCAGATGACTCTGAAGACAAGCTAAAAGAACGAAACGAGTTATTTTTTAATAAAGTACTTGGTAATTCTAATTCAACCGCAAACAAAAGTGAAATGAAAAGTTCGGAGAAATCAAAAGAGTGTGGTGATGAGACGAACGGAAGTCAAAGTGTTAGCGTTGCGAATGTGCGTTTAAATGAAAACAATCTTGGAGCAGCTGTAGAGATTCAATTTGAATTATTCAATAACACAAACACAGAATCTGGTAACAAGGAGGGTTCTCACGTACAACTTGATCAACGCGAGAAAAGCGATGGGGTAACAAATGACAAAGATTCAAAAAAAGAGGAAGTTTACGATGAAAGTGTTTGCTCCGAATCATTAGAAAGCAGCTTCGTTTCGTCAAGTTCTTCTGTTGAGGATATGGCAGAAGACTTTGAGAGTTCCCTTGTAGCCGACAAGACTAACAAGGAATCCCCAGTGTCAAAAAAGGACCTTAATGAAGCGAGTTCATTATCTGATCAGCCTTTCAGTACAATTTTTGCGCCATTCTCAACTCGATTTAATATCGAGAAAGACGGAAAAAAATCCAAAACGAAACGGCGCGTTCCAAAGATCACATACACACAGGCCAAGAAGCATTTGCGATTACATACCCATGATGGAGGTACTGAAAGCACTTCCGAAATGTTATTTAAAAACGCCAAAAGCGAGAGAAATTTATCAGATAGTGAACTCGATCAGTATGGAAAATGGAGGACTGGGGAGGGTCTTAGTCACGATGGTGGCTCACAAAATATTGTACTAATGAAAAACGCAAGCTCTACGAATTCCATCGAAAGAGAACCTGTTGCAGTTGTTAACGAACCTGTCAACTTAACCGTCAGCATTGACGGTGATATTCCAGTGAATGTTTTGGGATCCAATCCCCATGTTGTGATTTCTGAAACAGTTGGTGACACACCGGAAGAGACTGATGAAGCAACACCAGTGACTCCTGACCCTATCGAGGTTATTGGTGATCTGATGTCTTACCTGAACACAGTTGAAGTTATCAGCAGTGATGAGGATGACACCTCACAAGATATTATAGCACTGACGGGGCTTCGTACTGCCAAGGGAACTAGAAAGAAGTTAGGTTCAGCCCTATCCTCTATGAGTGTACAGAGTGGTGACTCATGTATGAGTCCTTGGGCGATTGATGTAGCAGTAGCAGAAATGGGTGATTCCTCAGAATGTGAGGACACCCATTCAGGTGATTCACCAGCACCTGTCAGAGGTAAAAGTATGGAGAGCCTTAGTTCTCTTGCTGATGCTATCTGTACGGAGTTTGATAATGATGGGCCCTTACCCATCAGACCTCCTCGTCGCAACAAATGTGACAGACGATCATTAAGAACTGTGACTTTTGCAGCCAAAAAAAGCCACATTGGAGATGATGAAGTTTTTAAGCCCGCTGATGATGGATATGAAGGTAAGTTGTTGTTCAATATTATTCAGCCTGTTTAAATAACAATGCTTAACCATGAGATAACTGAATTCATGCATAACATTTTCTTTTTTTTTTCTATACCTCTTTAATTTACTTTAGTGCATTATCTGTTTCAAAAATTCAGTTATTTTCTTACAAGTATAATAATAAGTATTAGTGTCACTCGAAAGTTCTTAAAAATCCCCTTATTATTATTTTTGCTTCTCAAAAAGTTCCTAATTTTTCAGAGTATAAACCATTTTCCCCTAAAAATCCTGAATTTCTCAGTTATATAATGTTTGAGTACAAATAATGGTATTAACAGTCTCTCAAAGTCATATAGTGCACGAGTCATTAGTGCCCATATTTTAGTGGCTACAAGTACTTAATTCTCACACACATATAATTATGTGGTATCGATCTGTACTTGTGTGATTATTATGTAACCGGGAATTAATTTGTGACCCTAAAAATTCCATAAAGCCCTGGAATTTTTTTAGACCCCAGGAAATTTCTGGAAGTTTTAAAAATTCTAACACTGAAAAATCATAGAAAGTTGTTTTGAAAGCAGCGAATTAAGTCAAAACCATGCATTCATTTTTACCTCATGGATGACGTTAGTCATTGATGAGGTTTAGGAGTGAGGTGAATTCACTCGCTCACTCAGCTGTAAACTTTTAATCGGGTAATTAATGTATGCATTAACCTATAAATTTTCAAGGAACAAGACGTCATACATATCATCCCAACTCTTCCCTCATTCTAACTCTTTCACTCGCTGGTTATTTATAGACCAATCTCTTGAGTGCGTAAGCATGTGGGACTTTAGGCTGAGTGTCGTCATAGGAAAGTATCGCATTAAAGTTTATTAGAAAAAGATAAGAAAATGCTTTATAGACAATTTTAAGTTAAAAAAAGAAAAAAAGAATAAAAAAAGAAAAAGAAAAAAAAAGGAAAAAAAGGGAAAAAAAAGATTAAAATAAAAAAGAAAGGTCAGAACACGACTTGAACTGTTAACTGGGTCCGTTCACATGAAAGTCAAAAGTTCTATCAACGAACCACACTCGAAACTATGATGTATAGGGTATATTAACGTTTTAAACAATCTAATCTTAAAACTTTATATTTTTCCAAGTTTTTATTATTGATATTTATTACAAAAATGTAAGAAAATGCTTTATAGACAATTATAAGTAAAGAAAAAAAGAAAGAAAAAAAAAGAAAAAGACAGTAAAATAAAAAGTGGTCAGAACACGACTCAAACTGGGCCCGTTCACACGAAAGTAATAAGTTCTAACACGAGTCCACGCTCAAAAGTATAAAACTAATGTCTTAAACCATATCATGTTTAAACTATATTTTTTCCCAATTCTTTTGCGTGCTGGTTCTTTATAGACCAGTATTCTGAGTGCATAAGTATGTGGGACTCTAAGGAGAGCATCACATTCATCTACGTGTATGAGGTGGCTCATAGAGCCTTTGATTTTCATTTTTCTTGTACTGTACAATAAAATAACTTTTTGTTGATCTCTTAAAATTCTGATTATTGACTAAAAAGTAGTACTGAGGTACAATATCTGTCTTCCTCAAGAACTGAAATAGATCAGTGTTTTTGTTCCATTAGTTTTGTTAATACATTAATACCAGCCCATGGCCAGAAAAAGATATGAACTTTTTGATTTGCATCAAGATACTGGAATTTTTGATGTGGAATTAAGTTCTTGTGTAAAAAATGCTAGTTATAGAAAATTGTTTAATAACTATTATAAAATAATTCAGATAGTACGTGCAGTTTGATTGGTCTACAAGTGTGTTTTCATAGTGTTATGAAGCATGAAAATGATGTGAGCATTGTGGTTGCTTCTGTCTCCAAGTTGTGAGAAGTTACAGTTTCATGTAAGAAATTTAAAGTATACATATGTGTTTGATATAAAGTCTCCCTTTATTAAAATAGAATAAAAAGTTTTTTATAAAAGAAATAAAACATGTTCTCCGTGCCTTCATAGCCTGGTGAAAACCTCGGCAAAGTTTGTGAGAATTCT
>JANCMA020364574.1:0-11486 GCA_024336925.2 Zoanthus solanderi | reverse complement strand
AGTGGGTCTCCTTGTCTTACTCCTCGTTTGATTTGAAAATAGCCACTTGAGTATCCATTGTTCATAATACAACTACTGATATCGGAATAGAATGTTTTCGTCCACTGAATAAAGGATATTCCAAAACCGAAGTTCTGTAGAGTTTTATAAAGGAAATTCCAATCAACTGAATCAAAAGCTTTTTCAAAGTCTATTGCGACCATCAGACCTGGTATGTTCTTGTTCTTTGTAAATACCATGATGTCTTCAATCGTTCTCAAAGCATCAAATGTCGACCTATCTTTTACATAAGCACATTGATTGTAATGCACGATACTATCTATAACTTTTTCCATACGCCTTGCCAAAGATTTCGATCCTATCTTTGCATCGACGTTTAAGAGAGATATGGGCCTCCAATTCGATATAAATCGACGGTCCTTATCTCTTTTTTCAATAAGCTTAATTATAGCTTGGCGTTGCGTGTTTGAAAGTTTTCCATGCATATAAGAGAAATTAAGACAATCTACTAATTGTTTTCCAAGTAATGGCCAAAATGTTTTATAAAATTCAGCTGTGAGGCCGTCATTCCCAGGAGACTTGTTATTGTCAAAATGTTTTAGCGCTTGAAAACATTCATCCACGGTTAATTTACCTTCACAGGCTTCTCTGTCTTCATCCTTTAGTACTGGAGTTTGATTGTTATTCAAAAACACGTTCTCTATATCAATTAATGTCTGGTTAGCATTCTTACTATACAACATTTTATAAAAGTTTTCGAGTTCTGTCATTATTTCTGTTGGATTTGAGGTTAGCTTTTTGTTGGCATTGTATATTTTTCTAACACAACTTTTTTTATTCCTATGATTTTCCAAATTCAAAAAATATTTTGTATTTTTCTCGCCTTCTTCATACCATTTAACCTGTGATCTTAATATTGCTCCTTTGGTTATATAATCGAAGGCTCTTTCATAATTTGATTTAGAGATTTCCAGCTTTGCTATATTTTGCTCTGTAGGATTTTTTGCAACCTCGGTTTCAGCTTCTTTAATGTTTTCTTCAATTGTATTAAGAGATTTTCTTCGTTGCCTTGCTTTTTCTTTTCCGTATTTTATTGTCACCTGCCTTATTCTGTATTTTATTAAATCCCAAAGAACTCGTTCATCGTCTACATCTTTAAATTCCTCCTTCCACTGTGGATATTTTGTGTGAATGAGTTCTATATATTCAGGATATTCCAGAAGGGTCGAATTGAATTTCCAATAAGATGGGCCCGTTTTTTGATTTTCGATACTTCTAAAACATAGATCAATTGCTGAATGATCTGTTTTAATTGATGGAATGATGTTAGTTTTGCTAATTTCATCTTGTAAACAATCGCTTACAAGCCAATAATCAAGTCTCCGTTGAATGAAAGGGGTTTTTTGCCTCCAGGTGAATCTTTTTGTGTCTGGATTTCTAATTCTCCATATATCAACTAAATCGAAATTTATCTGTATTTCTTCTAGTATACTAACACTTTCCTTAATAACGGGATTCCCTCCTGCACAGTCTAGATCAGTATCAAATGTAATATTGAAATCACCTCCGATTACAATGTTAGTTTCCGGCTCTAATTCTATATTGTCTAGCTGCTCTTGCAAACTGCGAAAAAAACTGCATTGGTCTTTTGGAACATTTGGTGCGTAAATATTCACTATAACAAACATTGATCCTTGAATTTCTGCTTTAACAATTATAAATCTGCCTTGTTCGTCAGTTTTGATTTCCTTAGAATCAAACTCTAAATCATCTTTAATAAGAACGAGAATTCCTTTGGATTTATTTGATCCATGGCTGAAAATCATTTTCCCTTTCCACTGATATTTCCATTCATTTTCAATTTCAGGAGTGCTGTAGGTTTCTTGAAGGAAAATTATGTCTGCTTTCTGTTTATGAATCCAATTTATTATTGCTTTACGTTTTTCAAAATTTCTTAATCCTCGCACGTTCAAGGAGAGGAGCTTGAAATCTAGGCTGCTATTTTGATTAGGAGTACATATACAAACTTTGGTATTATTTTGGCTGCATAAAAATACTGTACAATTTGGATTACAGCACTACACAATAGATTCATTACAAAAATACTATATAAAGAATTAAACATAAAAAACAAAAGAAAACAAAAAATACCTACCAATAATTTCCCTCATTAAGACCCTGATGGGGCTGTGGAATCGATTAATATGCGAAATTGTAATTTTAGCTAACGTTTTCTGCATATTAAAGAAAAGAAATTCGGTTTTTGACATAATTTGTGGTGTTGCTCCGAAGGGATTGAAAAAGACTTTATCATTTGTTTCACTTTCCGTTCTAACTTCTGTGTTGGATCTTTTTTCTTTTTCTTTGTTACCGTTGCATTACCTTTATCGACGGGAAGGACCAGAATCTTGTTGTCGTTCTGTAGGTTTTTTTGAGGCTTTGCTTTGAGTTTCGGTTATATTTTGGGCGAGAGTTTCCTGTTTGATCTGTTCAGTTTGATCTGGTGGTACGCACCTTACTGTTGCTTCAACTTGTATGATAATATCTTCTACAGGAACTTTGTTTGGGGTGACGGCGTAATCGAGTCCTTTGGTAGGTATAGTTTCAGTCGTTTTGTCGAGTTGTCGGTCGGTCAGATTGAAAGTAACATTAACTTTAAAGTTGCTAACTGAATAAAGTTCATGTTCATAACATCAGTGAACTGCCATACTGTTGACGATTAGCATAAACATCAAGAAGAGATTTGTTAGTGCAGGTATCAGAGTCATGGACAATTTCGGTTTCATTGTGTCGCCAGGAAGTTCGTGTATTTTTAAATAAAACATAGACTGAAAGCCTCTAACCTTCTTAATACGCAGACTGACTTTACTGCATTACACAACGCGATATATAACTTCAAAAATTTGAAGCAGGAGATTGAACAAAAATAATTTTTAGTACATAAGTAGATAAATATAATGGTGTAGATCATCAAATAAAATAGAAATAACAAAAAAGCTGTATGTGAAGAAAGATTAAAAATTAACGCGAACAGGATAATTTTCCAGGAGCAAATAGCGAAGCATTCAATGAAATTTGTTAAAAGCTGAACCTCGAACCGTAAAAGAAAATTTAACATCTTGTCTTGTTTTAGAATTACAGCTTAGCAGTCCTTCAGGAAGTAAGTTAAAAGATTTATTGAAGGATTAGAAGAACTAATTAATAAGGAAGGTTCCTCGATTAATTAAAATCGTCATCTTGTTAATAAATGTCTGGAATCTGCATATTTTCACATCACCATGACAGGGTCGAATTCAATTTTTAACAAGACGCTCTAGGAGTGTATACTTGTGCCAGCTCGTGGATAAAATGTGAAGCTTTTGATTTTATCGAGTTCTGACTGTATACGCAAGATTTGGCTTCTCACTCTCAGTTATATCAAATAGCCGAATATAGCCTCTGTCCAGTATATTAAGTATTACATTAAGTGGCTGAAGACCTCGACACAAATAAAAAAAACACGGGGCAAACCTAAACTTGTGCTGCGCTTCGCTGCTGGCACAAGTACTGAAATAAGTGAAGTTGTGATTGGGCACCAGCCACTTAAGAAATAGCATAGCTCATCGAGCTTAAGAGGCTAGGTCAAGCGGGAAATTGTATGGATAATAATACAGGATACATCAATATAATAGGGCAAGCACAAATACAGCACAAGAGAACAAACTGACGCACAAACATTCACACACAAAGGCAAGGGGAGGTCAAAAACAGGAATAATTTAAATGAGAGAGTTTCTTAAGTTTGCGTAAATTGCAAATATAGAAATATTCAATTAGTTTTTGTAAATGATCTAAAAGAGAAGTGATAATCAAGGTCCTGAAACAAGAGCGAGATTTGGTTTTATAGTCATCTTGAATATCATTCGAAATTTTAACACCCGGGAAGAGAACATTGAATTTGCCATAATTTGATAATAGTTCGTAGCAATATTATTACTACATGTCTTTTAAATAAAAAAGTTAATTTTCAATAATATTTTAATTGGTAATATAAACTGTAAATTGCTTTAACTCAATAGCCTAAGTGAACATTACGAATGTAATGTCAATATATCGTTGTAGTAAAAATCTATAGTCACTATCTATCGTCGCAAATACTGCAATCTGATTCGCTACTGTACTTCCCGATCTATCAGGTGATAGATAGTGTCATCTATCAGATGATAGATAGTGTCTGCGGGATGTATTATATAATCAAGTAATGTAATATGGAGTCCCTTCCCCGCTTTTCCAACTTTTCGGAAGAGGAATTAAACGCTCTTATTCAAAAAGCGATTCCAGAGAAAACTAAAATAGAGTAAGAAAAGATGGTATAAAAAGTTTCAAAAGGTAATATAAGAAAAAAATGAATTTGAAGTATTCATTTGACAGTTTCACTCGACGAATAGTCGCTCAATTGTATCATCAGCATTGATTCCGTGAATAAATTCAATAATTGTTAATCAAAAAAGTCTCTTTGTTCTTCTTCTTCAGAGGTTTCTAACAAAACAATTAGAATTCACTTGTCTACTTCGCACCTAGTGGTGCATAAGGCCTCAAAAAACAAAATAGAATATTCGCTCTCAATTTCTATAGAAATTGCGAGCTCGTATTCTAATTGCTAAATAGGTTGACTGCTTCAGTGCTGTTACACGAAGTATAGTTCACAGCTAGCGGAACGGAGTGGCAAACGAACGAGCAAAATTATGCTCAAAACTCGGCATAAAATCCTAGTGAAAATACGAACATTTGTTTTGTAGAAAACAGATCAGTACACAAGGCTCTGACGATATATTATTAATAGCCAGTCGGTTGTATTTTTTCGCAATTGCTTCAAACAACTCGACAAAACTTCACCTTCAAATACCAAACAAAAAGGGGTGATAACAAAAAACGTTAACGATCTCAACATGGTCTAGGTTGGTTGCCATGACACTACAGTCACAACATGAAGTTGTAACATTATGTGCCAGCCAGACGAAAATCGCTCAACGTTAGATTAATATGCGTTTTTTTTTGTCAAACGCAATAACTCATTTCTAAAAAATGATGTCGTGAATGATTTTTCGTGAACATACGTTATGTCTTTTTTCTTGGTTTGCTGTCGCTTGTAACATGGTACTACACAATTAGCTTGGGGTATGACAATATAGTTAAACATATATGGAGTAGACAAGGATGCGTAGCAGAGTTAGGATTGGAATCCACCGGCAGGTCTTTTCCACGGGTGGCGGGTGGCAGGTAACGGGTGGCAGGTAACGGGTAACGGGTGGGCGGGTGGCGGGTAACGGGTGGCGGTTGGCGGGTAACGGGTGGCGGGTGGGCGGTTGGCGGTTAACGGGTGGCGGGTAATGGGTGGCGGGTAACGGGTAACGGGTCGGGCGGGTAACGGGTAACGGGTGGCGGGTATTACGTATTAGGTAGTAGCACCAGACAATTTCGATTGATCAAAATTGCGGTGAAAACAGTTTA
Source organism: Zoanthus solanderi (assembly GCA_024336925.2). Classification (NCBI taxonomy): domain Eukaryota; kingdom Metazoa; phylum Cnidaria; class Anthozoa; order Zoantharia; family Zoanthidae; genus Zoanthus; species Zoanthus solanderi. The sequence continues at coordinate 5,997 of JANCMA020364574.1, read as the reverse complement.
TATCCTAACTTCCACGAGTCAAATATGTCAAGGTATTTTCACCATACAAAACAACGGGTTATCTTGCCTTTTTGAGATGAGGTTCCCGCGGAGTTAGAGATGGTTTAACTCGTCCTGGCAAATGCCGCAACCAATCACACTGTCCGTAGTGACAGATTCTTGTCAGAGTACTCAACCAGATAACACGCTCGCATAGTTCCTCGTTGTTCACTTCGCTTACAATGGCAGAGGAATACAGACTATCTCAATTTCTGATGCTCAGTCATTTCCCCGTTCGGGCCAATACATACCACGCAATCAAAATCAACCACCTATATTCATCCATAACTCAATTCCCTTCTACACAACTAACATCCATTCTGTACTTACAACAATACGTTACATTTAAAACCCATAAACGGAACACCCACATCGCACCAAACAAACTTACAACAACGTGGAAGTCTAGAAATCTGCGGTCGAATACCTGCATTAATTAAAATAAACAAAAGCGACAACGTGGAAGCGACAACGTGGGAGCGACAACGTGGAAGCGACAACGTGGAAGCGATAACGTGGAAGCGACAACGTGGAAGCGACAACATGGAAGCGACAACGTGGAAGCGACAACATGGAAGCGACAACGTGGAAGCGACAACGTGGAAGCGACAACGAGGAAGCGACAACGTGGAAGCGACAACGAGGAAGCGACAACGTGGAAGCGACAACGTGGAAGCGACAACGAGGAAGCGACAACGTGGAAATGGCAGGAGGGGAACGCACATTCTAAAATAATAGAGCTGCAGTCAAAATCCTTGTTAATAATTCAATTGTAACCCTCCTGTAAAACAGCGACAACGTGGAAGCGACAAAGTGGAAGCGACAACGAGGAAGCGACAACGTGGAAGCGACAACGTGGAAATGACATATCTGGGCTTCCGTACTAACCAGCCAGACACCTTAATTCATATCCCGAACAATTTTTCACCTGGAAAAACCTATTGTCTCTGTTCAATCCTGGACCTTACGCCGCATTGTTGAAGCCCTCCTAATTGTAAAACACCACCGAAATCTCAATAAACAAGTCAAAACTTTCATGCTGTCCCAGTTCCCATGGGAATCACCTGAACAATTGAATAACAACAGAATATAAACTCTGTAGTCTTCTTTAAGAAATTTATATTTTAACCTGAAGATGAGATAATGATTGAAAACGTTTGGTTTATAAATCAAGATTGTACCATTTATAAGTATGTCAGTTATGTTTCATCTCTGCTATCATGGTTTTTAAACTCTTTTAATCAACTAAAGCGTTACAGAAGGTTTACTTTTAAATGTGTTATCAAAAATAATAAGGCTTAGTTGACATCTTCATTTAGGTTCCATCTTTCAATTTCTGACACTGGCGAAAAATATATTAAAATCGGTGTGATTTCTTATGCGGTCAGCAAGGTAACTTATTGAATTGGGATATTCCTATAAATATGGAAGGGCTATTTTTCATCAGTTTTTATTTTGTATTATATTCAAAAAATTAAATTATAGAGATTTTGCATGTGAACATTCCTTAAAATATTTGACATTTTGTTACATCATTACGTTGAAGGGCTACTGTCAGTACCTGGTTTTTAGCAACTTCATGCTGAAAATATATTTTGTTTGAATTTGATGAGTTATGTAAAAACTATCCTACTAATTTGCATATTTTGGATTTTGTTTCATAATTTGTTACCTATTAGCAATTTTCATGATTTTATTTTAGAATATATTTTTTACTGAAAGGGTTATCAGAATAGACCAAGCCTCAAAACGACTGGCTGGCTTAGCACACTCTTTATAATCTAGTTAGCTTTTAAAGGCAGCCATCTTGGATGGCAGCTTCCTGCCAACTGTCATGGACGCTTCATATTTCATATTAAAATAAAATATTTGCCGAATGTTGAACTTTAAAGCAGTTTAAGCGTAAAATATGACAAAGCACATTAAGAAGAACAATTTTCTTGATCCAGATTATGATTTATGGCAGCAAAACCAAATTATGCAAATGAGATCCAAAGTTTTCAAATCCGAGGGAAAAAACATTTTTAGCATGCACTTGTTAAAAACCAGATATTGAGAGCAGTACCTTCAAAGTATTAATGTAACAGTGTCAAAACGTCAAATATTTTAAGGAATTTTAGAGTCACGCGAGTATGCAAAACCTCTATATTTCTATCAGGGACCCAGGTGGGGTAATCACAATTTTCTCTGTAGATGGATGGTTGCCGGTTTCTTAAACCGATAAGAGAAGATCTCTTGTCACCGAGATACTAATCGGATTTTGAAATTAGCCAGTTTTGTAATAAAACATTGTCTTGTTTGTTATTGTAGATAGGCTTTTGCCACGAAAAATTGTAACGGAGTTTTTTAATTTTGAATTGACTACCTATTATACCGTAACTTTTTTTTTGAAATTGGCTTTTTTGATCGATGATATGAAGCGGCCAGAAATATATGAAGAAAGCAGCTATTTTACTCGAATTCGTTCTTATATTAAAAATGTGTCTACTCAATAGACAATACGACTTGGTGAAAGTGAACAGAGGAACTAAAGTCTCTAAAGAGTTAAACTCATGGAGCAATTATTTACTCAAGCTGAGAAAAATCCTGCAAACCAGAAAAAATTATTTATCTTTTCAAGATTTTCAGACTCACTAAACACAAACAAAAAATGATATAAAATCTATTTAAAACTTCTTCGTAGTAATTTTTTTTTTATTTTGTTTTTATTGTTTATTTTAGGCAATTTTCTCGATCATATTAGAATGACCTAATGTAAACAAACAACTTATCAACAGTGCATGTGCCACCGTATGGGCTTTGCAATACCCAGTCCTGGCGACACCATGCTTCTCGTTTCACGCAGAGAGTAAACTACATGATACAAATGTTCTCAAAACAACTATAAACTTAGAAAATGTTCCTAATAAAATAAATTCCCAAAAGCACTCTTACATTTTAATTTTTTTTTCTTTTTTAATTATAATAAGCATGAAACAAACAAATAAATTTGACAGTAAAATTACCTATATTAATGTTAAGGAAAAATACTACCATTGGATCTGTTTTGACAAACCTTTTCATATACTCATAATCTTTGACTGTTTCTCTTTCTTATTTATGTCAAGAAGCGCATTTTTGTTATTATGTCGTGGATCCGGCTAGCAGAGATTAGCGAATGTTGCTATATTTTCTATAACATTTGTTTTTGATCAATATTTGAATTTGCCTCGGTATATGAAAAGAAAATTGCTTACATTTTAGTTTCCAGTTTTCCCACGAAAGACAGGTGAAAAATTTCAATTTACCTTTTATATATCCTTCTCTGAGGTCTGCAGTCTATCCATAATCTGTTTTCTCCTCTGCTGATGAAATATCTTTTAAGCCAATTGTAAACGTCGAGACTTTGATGAATTTTATCAGCCAGATCGGTTTTGAACAAACATGAGCAGATGAAGAGCGTTGCTCAAAAAATATATCATATTAATTTATGTAATTTTGAGGTTAATAAAACTATCAACGGCTTAGAACTAAGTTCTTCACAAGATTTCTTATTTTTATAAATAAAGTTATATAGTCATGTAGCGTATTGGTTGGATGTTCTTAGATTTCAATGAACAACAAAATATTGAAACTATCTTTCATCCGCTATAGTTAAACTATTCATCTTTGAAACAAAAGATAAACGGGGAACTGAAAAGAAAGCAGTACTGAACTCACCGCACTCAATATAGAGTAAAACCTAAAGGGAAAGTTTCTTCAGAGCTAACGGCATATGAGTTGATGGATTGTATGAAAAGTTTATATAGACTTTATATAGTAGCACAAACTTCTTAATCCTAAAGATCAGTGGCGAAAAACAAATTCATTTTATTTTTAAACATGACGAGTCGCAGCGGGGTCTGAACTGGAAGTACCCGATTTCTGAATATATTAAGTTGTGGTTTTCTTAGTGAGTAAATTTCTGTCAACAGCGCGAAAACAATCACTCAGCGAATGACATAAAACTGTCAAAAACAATATCTGTTATAGGAGATATTCCACAGGCCTTCCGAGTCTCTGAATTCTTTGAGTGACGTTTCAGATGAATCGAAACTGGTACCAGTTCAAAGTTCATTATATGATATTTTTAAATTTGTCCATTGCGCTGTTAAACGAAGCTTGTCCTGTCTCTCGGTTAAGATCTAGAGCACATGATAAGATTTGATCTGAGTGTTTTGTGCAAAGACAGAGTCAAGACTCATGTGGCCGTGAGTTCGACGCTTTTTCAGAGAGAGCAGAGAAAAATCGCCGTTTTATTGTTCCATCGCCAACGGTGGCGCCATCATCGAGAACCTTGTTGCATTCACAAGATTTGGATAAAGACACTGGCTGTTTCTTGTTAACCTTCCAAGAAGCTGGCCTAACATTAACAAAACGGTAAGGATTCAAGATAAAAAGCACTGTTTAACACTTAATACTTAAAATGTTTATAACAACTTTTAAAACTTGGCCATTGCCATGATTATGCGTCGTCTCTGTCTGCGATATGATTGCAACTGAAAAATATTGCCAGTTTTTTTAAGTCTTTTCCTTCTGTCTTAGAAAAAATGCTAATAGTATATAATAGCGATTATTATGGTCTGTTCGAGGAATCTCATAACATTTAATTTCCTTTGGACATTCCATTTCCGAACTTGACAATGTTATACAATAAAATTCTAAAATAACACCCGTTTCTTCTGTTGCATCTTAAATACTTCAAATATCTCAGAAATTCGAATCAAAATTCAATGTTGAATCCTATTAACGGTCTGATTTGTTGTATTTAAGAAAACCTAGTTGTATAATTTCCGTATTGGCGGATACTTATTTATGCGTGCATTTTCCCCGCGAGTATTTGGGTCTGGGTAATGGTTAGTTCGCACGATTAATCGATAGTATGCGCCAATTATGGAAATTTTACCGTGGTTTGAGTTATATTTCAACACTATATTATTTCATGAAGAGTTTTAAATTCCTCGATGCTTTTTTTTGCCATAAAAATTGTCACGCAATGGAAAGTCGTGTTTTTTAAAAGTCATAAAAATCAATGTATTGCGAAAAAATATGAGTTTATTGTTATTATATGTTTACTAAATTGTCATTTACATAATGAAATAAAATTAAATATTTTAATCTAACTCGTCTTATGTTTGAATTTATACTTTGAAATAATGCGGGCCATGTTGGTAGAAAAGCAGAGGTCAACCAACTGCAGCTTGGCCCCACCATACATTTGCACAAATACTTAGAAATTTTAATCACCAATAACTCGATCTCCAAAGAACTGCTCTTCTGCTTCAAAATTATACCACAACTGTTGTTTTTAATAAATTGCTCTACAAGCCCAAGAGCTCTTTATTTTATTTGGTAAATTAAAGAAATCAGTATTTTTAAACTTTAAAACATGTGGTTACAACCAAAAACTTCGGAGCATACTACAAGTTCTTAATGCTCCAATGGTTGTGCAATGCATATACACTTTCAAATCACTTTCAAAATTAGTGCAGTTGAATTTTGAATAAATCTTTAATAAGAGTAATTACATGTATTAGTCAGACTTTGTTTTACTTCAAATTGAGAAAGTTTAGTGTGCAGCTATGCAAAACCATAGAAATATTACAAAATTATTGTATTTTCCACTCCTAATAAATTTTGAAATTCATTCTGTGATTAAATTATGATTATATACTGAATTTTATTTTTAGATTGTAAGTAACGACCAGGTCATGATCAGTACCCCTACATGCATGTACTGCCAGGCAATCTCCAAACATGAATGAGATGCATTCCAAAATCAGCAGATGGATACTCCAAAGAAAGCCATTCTGCCCAAGAGTTGGGGAGATTGTTTGTTCCAGATGTATTGTCGCAGTGTGCAACTGTTTTCTTAACCATTAGTTTTTAAATACAAACTTACTGTACTAATAAAGTCAACAGTAGCATCCAGATGTTTCG
>JANCMA020364364.1:0-11488 GCA_024336925.2 Zoanthus solanderi | reverse complement strand
TAGCTGTAGCTTTAAATACCCGTAAAATGGAGCACTGACAGAGGGAGGGGGTAAAGGACGCACCGTCGGCTTCCATTTATAACAGTTCTATGAACTGACGGAACTACCGACGTTAAATAAAAGAAACCTTTTAATATTTCAAAGCAGCGTGTTTTATGTCTAACTTTTTTAATTCGATTCGTCATTTTTGTTTTTAGTTTGAAAATAAACCCTAGTCATGTCTTCATTTCAGTTATCCATTTTGAGCCCTGAAGGGTCACATGTATAAATTTCTTTCCATTGTTTATTCGGTGCATGCTAAAAAATGGCGACTATCGTAAATATTAATAATGTTTATATTCTAGATAATAATACTTTAACAAAAAGAAATTAACATAGTTCATTATTTTAATTTTGCAGCGAAATCCGTGTAGAAAATCAAGCTTCCTTCCATTTGCAGCAGTTTTAAAAGAATCTCCTTGTGTTTATATCAGAGTTTGTTATAAAATATTTGATTAATAACTTATGATGTATATTCTATAAACCAAATAAAAGAAAGTTTGAAAAAAAAGTTGTTTAACCTATTGCTTATCGGGAAGGGTGATGGACAAGGGGAAAATGGGAGTGAAGAAAAGAGGAGAGACTGGGGAGGCGAGGAAAGGAGATGAGAGAATAAAAGTAGAGAAATGAAGGAGAATAAAGAAAGGTAAAGGAAAGGAGTAAAAGAGGGAAAGAAAAGAAGAGAAAAAGGAAGAGGAGAGGAGAGAAACGGAGAGAGAGACGAGAAGGAGAGAGCAAAAAAAGGAGAGAATAGGGAGAATAAAAGAACGTGGGAAAATTAAAGAGAAACGGAAAGGAAAGAAGAAAAGAGAAAGGGGGTTTGGGGAGAAGAAAGAGAAGACAGAGGAGGAGAGGAGGGGATAGTAAAGGGTGGGGAGAAGAGAGATGAGAAGGAGGGGATGGGATAGTAAAGGGTGGGGAGAAGAGAAATGAGAAGGGGAGGGCATAGTATAAGGTATGGAGGGGAGAGGAGAGGAGAGAAGGGAGAGAAGAGACGTGAGAAAAGTAAAGGAGGGAAGGGAAAGAGAGGAGAGGAGAGGAGAGGAGAAGGACTGACACTGAGGCTAAGAGAAATTAATAAATGAGGAAGAGGTAGGGAACAGTTCTTTGCCTGCTCAAAAATATGAATGTAACAACAAGTCTGACTACCTAAATAAGAAATATTCAGAAAGAGAAATTTTGCATTTAATAAAGAATAACTAGGGAACAAGAGAATAGATTAGATATGGAGGCAAAATGTTGTAAAAAAATCATTTTTTTATTAAATTTTGTTTTCTTTTTTTTTTCATCTTTTCAATATTTTAATTTAAATTCTTACTACATTCATGTTTATTTTTGATAACTTGTTTTCACTCATATGAACTTTTAGCCATGACCTTGTTTGAACCAAAACATAAAATGCACGAAAACAAGACTCTTGAATCCAGACAAAAATAAAAAGTGTTTTCATTCCATTTTACTTTCATCTGTTCAAATTTACAAACAAAATAGTTGCAACACAAAGCAATGCATTCATGATTACTTGTTTTCGATAGTGTATTATTTTATCCCTGGGCTCGAATCAGTACATAAACTGAATGAAAACAAGTTTCTTGAATTTAAACAAAAGATAATAGAGTGTTTATTCGATCTCACTATCACCTGCCCAGAGCCTAACAATGAAATAGTTCTAATACCACGCAACGCATTAATCCATTTCAATCGAGTCTTCTTTCATCATTTTTTCTTAAAAGGCCTTTAGAAAAGGAGAATTTTTAAGGTAAGTTACTCATACATGAAACACTGTAAACTTCTGGTATTTTTAGCAAGCTCCAAAGAACATTTTGTCTTCTCTCCACATTTTTAACTAACAAAAAACTAACTAACCAAAAATGGTGATCTTAAAATAAAGAAAAATAATTTGTTAAATAGAGGAGCAATCAATTCCACAAAAAGTTTTCTGCAAACAGAGCTCCGTCCAAGTTAATTGACCTCATCAAAGAAAGTTGTTTTTTTGGAACGGTTTGTCGCTTTTTTTTAACGATACTCAGTTTATTCTAATGTATAACTGAAATTTTCGAGCAGTAACAAATATACCCAATATTTTGCAAAACTAATTGTGTACTAGCAACTGATTCTTAGGACGACTTTACCGTTAGTTATCAAAACTTTGAAAGATCATTTTTTACGCTGTATGTTAAAATTAATTTTCGTCGTTAGTTTTGTAGAAAATAAAAGTTCGTAAAAGGAAATAGCTGTAATGTAAAAAGGAAATAACGGCGCCCATATTGTTGTCGACATTAACCTTATAAATTACTAAGTGAAATTTCCTCGCAGAGCTCAAGTCTGGAAATAATTCGAAAATAAATGGCAGTCTTTGCTAAATTAACATTTTGTTTAATTCAATGGAGAAGTTGATTTGTGAAGTGTGAACATGTAACTTATAAATTATGCAAACAAGTTGAATGTTTACGTTTAGAAATGAATGTCGACTGGCAAGAGTGCCCTTGGGCAAAATCAATTACTTCTCTTAATGTATGTAAAGAGACTTTAAAATTAATGTTTAACATTTATTTCTAGTTCTTAAGAAAAGATTATCCATTAACCATGTAGGCAAAAACTGGAACAATGATGTGCATAAATAAATTAAAAAAATCATATATATAGAAAAAAGAAGTAAACAGTTTCATTAAAGTTTCGATGATGAATTTTTGATATTTCTTACTTAATATGCATTCATTGGTAAAAAAGATTTGCTTGAATTTAAATAATTTGACTTCTTTAACCTACAACTACAAATGGGCAAAACTAAAATTCCTGGAAATACAAAGAAAACCAGCATGGCGAAAAGATCGAGAGCCGACTTTGCGTATCAAGAATCCGCCGACGAGTCGCTGGATGTCTACTCTGCACTTCGAAAAGCTTCAGAGAATTCAACAAACGCTGACCAACCAGTGTGGGGCCTCACTGTTTGGCAGGTTGTTGGATTTTTCCTTCTTGGTCTGGTAGTTGTATGTAAGTACATTGTATATTGTATAAAGAAGACAAAATGTGCACAGAAAACCTCTCGGCACTCAGTGATAACGTCAGCTCTTAGCTTATCTTCCAATTTCTCCAATCGAAATAGGCTTTAAATTTCCTTTTTATGTGGCAGCCTTGTTAGAAACAAGTTCTTTATTTTATCTACGATTGAAGGCTTTCAGTAAAAAGCGATGTATTGTATGGAAAATAATAACTTTATTGAATGCTGAATGTAAATAATGTAAAAAAATTACTGACAGCAATATATCGCTCTGAACTATGACTCATGCAGTCACTTGAAAGGTAGTGGATATGGATGTGTTTGTTTTTCTTAACACAATTCTGCCTGGGGAGGGAAGGGAAAGGGGAGCTTTTGATACCTGTGCCAACTTCAAATAGCCCGCAATTTCAGAAAATTTAAAATAATCTTTCCATAACGCAGTACTTTTTTCTTAAGTTGTTGTGCCAGCGGTAGGGTCTAGTACTAGAATACGTACGATAGGTCGTTGGTTCATCTGGAACGTATACTTTTTTCTGAGTTTCTCGTCCTGTATGAATTTATGTTTTATTTATCAACTGATCTTCTTAATCTGCATGTTACATTTTTAGGTGCTTTGTCTTGTTATTGCTGTGAAAAACATGGGGTTCGAATACCAAAGGCCAGGAGGCTGAGAGAGCTCAGTGGAGAATTAAATAGAGATTTCGATGAAGAGAGAGAGACTTCTGTGTAGCTGTCAAACATTTATGTTATTCCAGCTTATATTAATATTAAAGGCATCGTTTTCTACTTTCTGGTGGCACTCAAAAGAAAAAGTGTTTGGTTTGGCAGTCAGATGTTGGTATCTGAAGTATACAATGAAAACAAGCCGTTCCTTAATTATTTCCACGGAAGTTGTCCAAATAATAGGATACGATAGCCATACTTTTAACCGGTACCTTTCTTAAAAAAGAACACATTGTTTTATTTACGTATAGTTTTTACATACACTTGTACGCGTCTTCTTAGTCAGTATATTCATTTTACCCTCTGACAAAATCCCGGCTATTTTTGCTATTCCAGCAAACATTGCATGTCACACTTTTTTTGTCTCTCCCCACACTTCTATTAATATACTTTTATAATATCATTATCAATCATTATCATTATCATTTTGTCATCATTACATTTTGTTATCGCTATAATTCATTTATCGTTATATATAGTTATATTATTGTTATCATTATCATTATCGTTATCGTTACATTTTGTTATCGCTATTATTCATTTATCGTTATCGTTATATTATTGTTGCAATTATCATTATTATTATCGTTACATTATAATTATTGTTATTAATACATCGTTATCATCATTGAATTATTTTTATCATTATCATTACTTTATCATTGTCATTATATTATTGTCATCGTCATCATTATCGTTATTTCTCTAAATATTGTTTTATAATTATTATCATTATCATCATCATTATCATCATCATTGTCATTATCGTTATCGTTACATTATCGTTATCGTTATCATTACATTTTCGTTATCGTTATCATTCATTTATCGTTATCGCTATATTCTCGTTAAATTATCATTATCGTTATCGTTTTAGAAAGAAAGTTTTGCATTGGGTAGAAAAATGCAGTCGTACCCACCACTCTAACACACACGCTAAGCAATATAGAGCTCTAAATCCTGCTAAATTCGTTCTCGGTGCGCACTTTAAATCAAGCACTGATAACATATCGCAATTATCACTCTTCTCGATAATTACTTGAACTTTTATTTCTTTAAGATTTTTGATCAAGTTTGTTGTATCTTCTTTATTTGAGAGCCGCTTACCTAGCATTCAAATTTTCATTCGACTGCGGTTGCAAGCTGCGCACATGTCATTTGATTTTCTGTTCGGTTTTAGATCTTGTCGAAAAAAATCTGGGTATAATTTTATGTTTCGGAGGTTTCAGAAAACTCATTAAATTTAATTAAACAATTATTCCATTCGCGCTTGTTGGATATGAAAAGATTTATAGCCAACTCGGCGTTTCGCCCCTAGCTATAGTTGGCTATTTACTATCTCATACATCAAACTCGCGCTCCTGGAACAATTTTTTCTTAAGTCTTCCGAAAAAAATAAAATAAAATAAATGAGGCTGAATGTTAGTAGCCATGTTTTGTTTAAAAGCTGTTTAATTTCGACCTTTTTGGACTTAATCAGCAAGGCATAGCTAGCAAGCAGGCTAAGGCTCCCACAAAAGATAAATAGAAATGAAATCGCAATGTTTGTGGGATGTAGATGATATAATAAAAATCAAGAATAGATACGAACGTTTTTTTATAAGAATCCAGTTTATAAGAATCACGAGGCTCGGATTTCGGAAGTTTTAAGAATTTTTTAAGAATCGTACTGAGGCTCGATCATTCGACCACTCTTGTTTCGCTGCTTCGACAAAATGAGGACCTATTTTGGAACTATTATCTAAGAATTACTTAAGAAGTATATAAGGCTCAAAATATTAAAAATTTAAGAAGCACGAGGCTCGGGAATAAAAGTATGTGAGCCTTATAAAAAAAATGTGTGTAGCTCAATTACGCTAGTAGCTAATTTGAAGCCACTAATTGGGGCAATTTGCATGGCTGCTAACATTAAAGTCAATTTTATTGAAAGTAGATTTATAGGATAATGCCCACGTGGCCTTATAATTAGTATCCATATTAGTGGCTTCAAGTTAGCAACTAGAGCGCTCGTGCTATTTTTACTGTTTATCATTCCAGCCACATCCTATACAACCATTACGTATACACTTCGAGTTTATAGAGGCCCACTTTAGGAGGATTAAGGCATAGCGGAAAGAATTCACTTTCATTTACATAGAACAACATGCAGTTGAGATGTTTTCATTCCTAGCCCGAGCTAATTTTTTTTCCCAACCTATAACAATGCACGTGAAATTTTTTTGTTTTGCTTGTAGAATAAACAAAATTTTTTCTGACAATTCTAATCTTGCCTTTCCTTCAAGAATCAACCCTTAATATAGTTATGAACGAAAACTTTATCTTGCAGTATCATTACAATGTCTTAGAAATGAAGAGTTTCACATTATCTAAGTCGAAAAATAATTTTCTAAAAGTTCCTCGGGAGCCTCCCAAACGTGGCCAAAGTAATGAATTCCGTCCATCGTCCCATGTGGATAAGCTTCAGTAACGGGATAAATATCCAGTATTGTGATTCCTGCCTTGCACATTGCAGTATTAGCATATGCGTTGTATAACTGAACCCTCTGTGTGTTTTTAAAAACATTTAACATTTGTTATTTATCCTAATTCATTACGACATGATAATAATTATAATAACAACAACAAGTAAAATACCGACAACGTTGATTATATATCATAATGACGGTGATGATAACGGTAGGAATATTAATGGTGTAATGGTTGTGATTATGGCGATGTTGGTGGTGATGATGATGAGAATAATGATGATGATGATTGAGATTGTCTCGGAACTTTTGCCGTTTTTTTAGATTGCGTGGCCGAGTGTTACATTTTTTCCCTCGTCTTGCTAGTTTGTCAACAAATCTAGAGTTTATAAACGAAAATGAAGTTTAGCCTTTCTCGTTTGTGAGCAGTGCTGGTGGTGGTGAAAGTGACAGTAATGATATTTAGTGATAATGATGATGATGATGATGATAACGATGATGATGGTCATGATGATGATGATAATGATAATGGTCATGATGATGAAGATGATGATGATGATGATGATGATGATGATGATGATGATAGTCATGATGATGATGAAGGTGGTCATGATGACGATGATGATGATAATAATGATGATGATGATGATTGTGATCATACTTATGATGGTGATGGTAGTTGTTGCAATAATGGTAATGATGATGTTGTTGAAGATGGTGTTAGTGACAGAGATAATGATGAAGATGATCATGGTGATGGCGTTGTTACAGAGACAGTAATTATAATGATGATGATGATGAAAACGGCAACAGAATAATGTTGTTTTTAATGATAATGATATTGATAAAATATATATAGGTGATTTAATCGAGTATTACGTGTGAGTGAAATACTTGCCTAAATGCAGTATTTCTTGTCAAGTTATATTCGAAAAATTGAAAAAAATCGCATTCATTACTTTGCGACTAGTGCAGTTCAATTTAATCTGTTTTGTCAGGCAAACGATTCTCCTATAATATCCGAAATGTTTGACCTGCATTTGTAACTTTCTTTCTGTCACTTTTAGTAAATACTCCTGAAGGGAAATAAAAAGGATTGTTATATTTATATATATATATATACCTAGACTTTTACTCAACAAAACGAGTACTGTGATTGGTTGATTCTTGGTCACGTGCTCCTGATCAAATTCAAATATATCCCGACAATTGAATTGCGCAGTTGTTTCCCACGCGCCGAATACAACAGCACGTGATCAGTGCACGAATAAATTAGAAATTGCGTCATTTTCAGCACGTGCTCACGTCAGCTTGATTGACAGGGGGCGGACCTGAGAATACTGCCAGTTTTTAGCAGCGATGATCAATAATGGAACCCAATAAGGCTTAAAAGAAAACGCTATTCTAGATTATCAGAGAAAGAAATACAGAACTTAATTGAAGGCAAATATTCTGATATTACGAGAAAAGTAACTAAAAAAAATGCAAGAAGGAACTGAATGAACTTCTGGCGAATTTCTAGCCGAATGCAAAGAAACAGAATTGCATATGAAACAATTGAGTGAAACTCTAAATCTATAACAAAGCACTTAATGTATGTTCCCTCGGGAAACTAGTTAGTTTTGTTTTTTCTCGAATCCAGGGCCCAGTTCCTTAAAACTCCTGGGTTAAGATAAAATTCAAAGTTTAATTTTTTCATAAGTAAAAGTTTGTGATGCTTACAAGGACTGTTCAGTTTTAGCAATAAAGAAACATGTTAACTCCAAAACTCCAGCCCAAAGCAAGCTATAGAAGGTAGGAAACTGGAGCATGGATTAAAGATTTAACCCTGGGTTAACACTAATCGGGTTTTAAGGAACCGCGCCCTGATGTTCGTCTCGGGAGACACTAAGACTCTCGGGACCGAAGAACAATACTAACTGTTTCCCCTGGAATCATAGATATTGATATATGACTTTATGGAGATATATATTAACTTGATTAAAGCATTTTTGTCAATTTTTTTTTTTCGGTAACCAAAACCCAGGGAAAATATTGAGTTGTTGTTCATTGACTGATTCGGTAGTATAAACAACAATCCAGTGTGTTTAGTGAAATTTGAGTATCAGCGGTTGTTAACCTCCATACCTGATTTGTCGTAAATCTTCTAAAGGCTCCCATGATATCAGATGTTTGACTGTGAATAGCAGTAGTTGTTTTCCAAACTGGTTTTCCCTTGCAGTGAGAATTGACCTCTTTTATAAAAGCATCTATAGCTTTCCGGTAGCTTAGGAAATCTGTGGTCTAAATTGGTTCAATCAAAAAAAAAAGTTAGAACAATATGAAATACAAGTCTTTGAAGCTGGGAAAATACTACAAAAAATCGCAACACAGTTAGTGTATATTTCCATAATTTGTTTAACCAAAAGTAGTATATATGCTACGATAATAAATAGAACTTTTCAAGCGTTTTGATTGGTTAACTTGGAGGTGATTAACAAAGTACTAGTCACCTTCGAGCAGTCGGAAGGGAAACAAAATGGCTTCCCGTTTCGCTTTGGTTTCCGAAGAGAACTTATTTTGATAAACGAGGAAGCTGTACTAAATATAACACAAAAATTCAACAAAATTTGGTTAACAGTACTTAATGGTGAGTCATTTATCTTTTCAACCACATATAAAAGGCAAAAAAGTCAAAACTCAATGGTTTGTTTGCACGAATTTGTCGAGCATAATTCACGAATGCATGCACGTTCAAATTTAATGTTAGCTAGAGACTGTAGAGTGCTCAGTTTTCTTTGCAAATGAAAAATGTCCGTCGGGTCAACCAACTTTCACTATACTGAACATCAGAATCGTTCGTTTTGCTTCTTTTTAATTAATAATTACCTGATATGGCGAGTGCCAATGATGTGCATCACGCGGCGCTCTATACATTTAATTTTTTTGTTTGTTTGTGCATTGCCAGGAATAAGGATCATTTTTGGCTTTTGGTACAGCTTGTGTGGTATATACTAAACATTATTCATCTCCTTATTGATGGACGATAATTGTTAAATATATACCGAAATATACTGATATCTAAAATTAATATTTATATATACAAGGTAGAAGGCCAGTAGGTAGGCCAAAGAAGACCTGGAGTAAGGTAGTGGAAGAAAACATGAGAAAGTTAAACATCACAGAAGATATGGCAGAGGATAGAAAACAGTGGAGGCAACTCATATCATGTCCAACCCTAAGAGTGGGAAACTAGGGACGTTAAACGAAGAAGAAGAAAAAGACGATGATGATGATGACACCAATATATACCGATATTTAAAATCAGTATATACACACCAATATATACTGAAATCTTAACAACCAAGCTATACGAAGCCAAAGATGTTGAGAGCGATTCATTTTGGTAGTTTCGCAAATTCCACTTTTAAATGGTGTATTACAATTATTATGATTGCATTCGCGTGCTGCGATTAGTGGAAATGACGTTGGCGGAAGAGATTCGCCGTAGTTACCAAAACTATAAAATTGCAAAAGAGAATGGCAAAACCATACAAGATTCGGACTTGTAACCTTGGCGATATCAGTAAAGAGCTCTTACAAACTAAGCCATAAAGCCAGTGTTGTTAAAAACAGGTGACACATAAACGTCATATCTCGTTAAGTTACCTTAATATAGTGGGTCCCAGCATTAAACAATAATGCGCTGTCCTCGTCCAATGCTTTACATCGGGTGATGTTCCGGAAGTAGCAAAGAACTTTGGGAATATCCAAATCCATCTCCGTACAGGTTTCAGTCTAGGGATATAAACAATGCGCTGCGGTTCATTTCAAAAAAGTGTTTTGGTTTGGCTTTAGGTGTGGCACTCCTTTAATGGTGTAGTTGGCGAGATAAATGAATGAATCATAAAACAAATCAATAAATAAATCAATAATAGATAAATGAATCAATCTATAAATCATTTCATCCATCCATCAATCAATTAATTAATTGTTCAATTTAATTAATTGTTTGTAGTAAGACAGCAAAACGTTGCTTTAAAAACCGTTTCCTAATCTACGCGCTTGGTTGGCGCAGCTTGTAAGACCTTTGCCTCCAAGGGATACAAGGTTTCAGGTACGATCCCCAGCTCAGACAAGATTTACATATTTGTGAGGCAATCTTTCCCATTAAAGCTGACTCAGATTTCCATTCTCACGAAGGGCGGTAAATAGATTACCAGTTCCTGAAGAGAGCTGACCTTCGATGGATCAGTGTCCCAGAGTTAAATACTCTCATCTGCTTAACACTAGAGAAACCGGAAATAAGCATGGCTCCATGAGCCACTTGGCTTGTAAAGGTTTAGCAAAGACTTAGCTTGAAAGATTTTTACCCTTCATATAAAGTTGATGTATAAAGGTAAAACCTTTTCAAATTTTAAGTTATATTTAAGTCATTGCTAAACTTTTACAAGCCAAGTGGCTCATGGAGCCGGTGCTTATCTTCGGTTTTTCTAGTGTTGAGCGGATGAGAGTCTTTGACTCCCCCTGGACGGGACACAAATCCATCGTAGGTTAGTTCTCTGCAGGCACGACAAATGTGTTAAAATCTTTCAGGGGAAGGAAAAATTCATAACATTTGGCGTTGAGATGAAAGTGGCCAAATAGTTAAGGAATGTCACAAGGTCCCGGATGTTCAAAAAGTGCACAAATCTATCCACTGGGTACGTTTGTGCACAAAAATCAATAAACACAACTGTAACACAACTCAAATGGCAAAATAATAATTGCATTCAAAAATAATGAAGACTCATTAATTATTTTTATTTAGCTATAGATTGGAAAGAAGCCTGCCTTCTTCCTTTCAAAGTAACAAAATGCATAAAGCTTATTGAGTTTCCAATTAAAACTACTTCACAAAAGACTCCCAACAAACAGATTTTTGCACAAAGTTAAAGCAACTACAGCTGAGCGTTTTGCAAAACACAGAAAGGGGATACTTTACATCTTGTTTGGTTATGGACGACATATTCTAGTTCACTGATTTTTAATCAAAACTAAATTTGACAAGATGATATCGCGGGGATATATGTTATATATGAAGATGCCTTGTGAATGAAAACATTTCAGTACATTCAAATTAAAGCTTTTATAAAGCAACTAGAAACTTTCTACCAGCAGCTGGAATGCACTAAAAATATACTGGAGTCTCCTAAACAATGTTGACCCTTTCAGTGCCAGTTGTATTTTTAAATTCTCCCAACCTGAGCCCATACTTTTCATTGAACAAATTTGAGAGAAT
>JANCMA020364260.1:0-11488 GCA_024336925.2 Zoanthus solanderi | reverse complement strand
GGGGAATTTTAACATGACACTGAAAAGCCCCTTTAGGGGAGTTGTCATTACGTAATTATTATTATTATTATTATTATTATCCGTTGTTATTTCACTTTTTGCCCCAAGTAATTATAATGAAATCTTTGTTTTTGATTACTAAGCATAGAGCCTAACTTACCACGTTTCTTATTAAGCTAAGGTCTAATTCTAGATGTTTACATTTCCACAAACTGATCTAATTTGCAATTTTTCTGTACGAAAATAGTACGTTTAAGGTTTAAAAGTTTACTCTAAAACAGTCTGGAGACTGAGCTTTCTCACGGTAGAGGGATGAAACTATGTTCTCACGATAAAGCTATGAAATCTATTTCTTATGTGGAAGTAGCGTAAGCATCAAAACATGTTTATCAGACAGCTCAAGATCAATGCTAAAAGGTTGATACAAATATGTAAATTATTTCTGAAGGAAGATACAAGTATTTTAGTATCTAATTTTTGAGATTATAAAAATAGAAACATAGCTGAAGCGTTATTCAGTTTAAAAGAGTTTAAATGAACAAAACCTATCTATTCCCCCGAGTCTTTTGAACTAACTTGCATGATTAATTATTCGTTATACCATTGTTAATTGCTGTCGATGGTCTTTGGATAAAGGCCGAAATATACAAGTTTATCAAAATGATCAGTCTTCGTTATTTATTTATATTGAAACTGTATGCCCAAAAGAATGTATTTCTTAAACTAAAGCTATCTATTTATGTACCCTAATACTATGAATATCGATCGTTCTATCTCTTAATAAATTGTGATTTCGAAAACTTTTGTTTGGGGAACAAGCTTCCAGCTTGTTTTATTCGCATTCCTGATTAGCTTCTCTCCATACTTAAGAGGAGTCATCGCGGCTAAACCTTGGTCAGTGCACAGGACCAAGCTTTTCGTACAAGAATCTCAGCAGAAACAAAACCAATGGGCGCGTCTTACCATATCAACCACTTATCATAACAACCATTTACCGTAACAACCATTTATCATAACAATCATTTATCATATCAACCATTTATCATAACAACCATTTACCATATCAACCATTTACCATATCAACCATTTACCATATCAACCATTTACCATATCAACCATTTACCATAACAACCATTTATCATATCAACCATTTACCATATCAACCATTTATCAGAACAACCATTTACCGTAACAACCATTTATCATATATATCAACCATTTGCCATAACACAAAGGATTGACGTGAGCTCTAACACAGTTTGAGCTTGCTAGGTGCAAATATATTTAATAAGGAGGGTTTTTACCTTAATAGTCTCGGCTTCTGTGTTACTATCCTCCCCAGTACAAAGCTAGCTTAACTTTACAGTTATTCAGATTTACTCTGCTCACACTTTTGTTTCTTAAAAGGAGTGCAGTATAACGACTTGTTACGACATGGCGCCTATTATACAACATATTAATCTAAGAAAATGACAAATATTTTTTGAAGTTAAAAACAGAGTTTTAAGTGCCTTGGTAGTTTATCTTACAGTATATCAAAAATTAGCTGCTATATGAAAGCACTTTCTTTATGCCTAAAGTGTCTGTATATGCCTCAAAATTATTTAGATCATATCACTAGAAAAATAGTATAAACAGAACTTGCCAAGTTGATTGGCTTGGGTAGTCGCAAACACTGTTTATCAGTTATTAAAGATCCTGGTACCACTGATCGCTGCCTTGCGAGTCCCACCTCAACCACTATTAGAAAATCATATATTTCTATCCAACAAAACTGGTCGGTGAATACAAAGCGGCTGTGCAAATCAATATTGTTTTATTAAACAACAACAAAGCATTTTGTACATATAGCACAGTAATTCGCAAGGAAACTCGGTAATCTGGGCAGTACATCTTTGAAGACGAGAATTCAGTTCAGTAATACATTGGCGGCGAGTGCATCGTGCAGCCCAGTTTGATTACCACCAAACACCTAAAACGCGGGCAATTCTGTATAATGATATTGCAGGCGAAGCATCGTGCAGCCCAGTTTCATTACCACCAAACACCTAAAACGCGGGTAATTCTGTATAATGATATTGCAGGCGAAGCATCGTGCAGCCCAGTTTCATTACCACCAAACACCTAAAAACGCGGGTAATTCTGTATAATGATATTGCAGGCGAAGCATCGTGCAGCCCAGTTTAATAGCCTTCAAACATCTAAAAACGCGGGCAATTTTGTTTCATGATATTGTGAGACAGACCAGTTTATTTTCTTCACTGATAAACTGAAAACACGTGGTACTGTAATTCAACGCCACTATAAAGTATATAAGCAAATTAACATTACTGAATCAAAACTTGCAAATCAATGTAATAAATTCTATTCATTAAAAGTATTTTAACTCAAAAATACTCATAAGCTAAGTCTGTTATCTATATCAACTCACCTCCAAATGCGAGTATATTGAAAACGTTCAAAGCCAGGTTAACCAGCGTCAAAATACGATTTTGCATCATTTTAAATCCAGCACAAGATTACCAGTCCTGGGAAATAAAATTTTTGTAAGTATTAGGTGTGAATAAAGGAGAGACTTGCTTTTTTGATACCAGAGTCAATTCCTCATGCAATGTGATATTTGAATCAAAATAAAAATGTATTAGAATGAATGAAAACGGAAACGTGCTCCTGCGACAAACGGTTTCCAGGAAAAATCTATCATAGGATGCTATATATTGATCCGTATTTCTCAAGTTACAAAAGGATCGTTGTGACTACTAATATTTAAAACGGATATATTTTTGTATTAGGGGTAGAAACTAGAATTTACTTTTGGTCTTGTTGTTGGTATATAGTGAGGTAGAGAAGAAAGTTACCAGTTTTTACAATAAATTTTCAATGCGGGAGTGGCACTTCGTCAAGGAACAATAAAAGTCTACAAAACACGAATGAATAGTTAATGTCTATAAATACTAATCGGGAAAATGTTACTCAAATTTCACCTAAAGGTTAACCATTGATTTTCATGTGAACATGAAATATTTTCTTTCTACCATCTTAAGTGAAAGTTGTAGTACTAGAAGAAAATTTTACTCTGTTAATTAGCATCTGTTTAGGGCAAAGTTTAAGCTGTCGTAGACTCTAAGCCAAGATTTCGTCCTCAGAACAAATGGTTGAATAGTTAATAGTTTGTTAGTTAGTTAAAGTTTAGATGAGGGTTGATTTGCAGAAAATGAATTAGTACTGTCGCTGTGCAAACTTAACACTTTTCCACAAATCATGAATTCATATTATAAAATAATTTGGATAGTACGTGCGTTTTGATTGATCTACATGCATCATAGCGCTATGAAGCACGAAAGCGACGTGAGCAATGTGGTTTGACTATCTCCGAGTTGTGAGGATTTACAGTAAGCACTTCGTATATCGTCTTTCTCTTTGTTAACATTGAAAATATTAATTTTATAAGAGAAATAAAACATGTTGTCCGTGCCTCCATAGCCTGTTGAAAAAGTTTGCCTCGGTTTTCACCAGGCTATAAAGGCACGGAAAACATGTTTTATTTCTTAATAACGGTTGCAATTGACGTCATACAAATAGTTAAAAATGATGACAATAACACTTCATTAGAGGGGGAACACTCAGCTGTTACAAACTTATAAAAGGAATCCACACAAACAAAATATACACAATCAGCTAAATCTATGACATTAAATTAAAAGTAGACACCGTGACGGTATTACTGGGCTACCTGTGCATATGAGCCTATATATGATTAGTGGTTGTTCGCTGGTGATTCGTGCTGACAAAAATCAAATGACAAAACTTCTTACTATTTGAACCATTTGCTGAAACTTGTCAAAACAGTCATTCACGTACGAAGGGTATTTTTTAAAGGTATCTAAGAACTGATGGGGTTTCTTCTCGAGTATACCCCAACTCCAAATCTCTTGTGTTAAAGCGTACATAGAGACAAGTTTTTCGGATTCTACGCAATCATTAAACAATTTTAAAAATAATTAAGCGGAAATGCTAATGATGCAAAAACGGTTGGAATAATTAAGCTGTACTTATAAGCAAATCTTCGTTAGCACTTTTTGCCTTATTACCGTATAAGTGCCCTCGGCTCCCGGTGTAATGGAGATTCTATGGCTCATCAACTATTTGCCACTAATAGCCCTGACACTAAGCAATTTCAAGATTTTTTAAAAACCGATATCTCTTTAGAAACAGCAAATACAGACAGAAACTCAAATCCTGCTAACATAAATGCGGTTAATTCGCTCCCTAAAGTTGTAAACTATTGAATCTTAAGTTTTACTGAAGTAGTGAGAGAGAAATTCAGTCATGATTAGAGGTAAGCAGATAAGTATGAAGCGGGGACGGATCGGAGGGAAAATTGAAATAGGTAAGGACTGAGGAAAAAAACTGAGGTTCTCTTCTTCATTCCCCGCCCCAGTCTTTCACTCCTGTTCTCCCTTTTTTGTCCCAGTCCTTTAACGGGAGTGGAAAAACCACTAAACCAATATTGTACATTAACTTAATCTGCCTAAAACTCATCTAAGCTAAATCTTTTAAAAGCCAAGAGGCGCCATGGAGCCGGCGCTTATCTCGGGTTTCTGTAGTGTTAAGCGGATGAGAGTCTTTGACTCCCCCTGGACGGGACATGAATCCATCGGAGGTTAGCTCCCAGCAGATGCTGGTACTCATTTACCGAGCTAGGAAGGATGGAAAGCTGAGTTCACTTAGGCAGGAAAAAAGGACGCACAAATGTTCAAATCGCGGTAGAGCCAGGGATAGAACTGGGGACCTTGTGGTTGGAAGGTAAAGATCTTACCAACTGCGACAACCACGCCACGGCCTAAAACTCAAACTATCCATAAAACATTCAAACAAATTTTATCTCATAAAATTTCCAATATCAGATGTAAATAGATAAAAGTGAGTCTGAGTGTTAGTAATTAACTAAGGTCACGTTGGTAGTGGGCATTACCCGTTAAATTTACCCTAAATAATAGTGAGCCTGAGTGTTAGTAATTAAATAAAGCCAAGTTGGTAGCGGACATTACCCCTTAAATCTACCCTAAATAATAGTGAGCCTGAGTGTTAGTAATTAACTAAGGTCACGTTGGTAGCGGACATTACCCCTTAAATCTACCATAAACTAAGGTCTCATTGTTAGCGGACATTACCTCTTAGATCTATCATGAAAATAGCAAGCCTGAATGTTAGCAGCCACAGCGGACAGGATTTTCGATTTCAGCCTTTTTAGGCATCATGCATCAGCGACATCAGCATGGCATATGTACAGGCAGAGGCTCAAGTTCCCACAGAGATAATCAGAAATAGTAAAAGCGCAATGTTTGTGGGACTAAAATGATAATCACAAGTATAGATGCTGAAGCCACTAAAATAGACAGCAAAGCCATGTAATTATGTCACAACTCCTATTGATATTTGTTTATATTTACTTCTCCTGTATATACATTCCATAGCTGTTAGATCTTTTCAGATCCTACGTGACGCGGCATTTTGTACACGGTGTTCATCAGTGCAGTCTATATTTTATATATTTGAGACCGGAGGTCTCCTCGATCAGATCCGAAAAGTCGTTTGTTTTTGAAAGATGGTTTTGCCATGTGAATCTCTACAGTATTGCTTTGTTTTTTTGAGTCGGTATTGGGTTACAGTTGGCTTCTAGCTGGCCGTTTATTCACTGCTTACTACACCATAACGACGAGTCCCAAAAAAGGACAAAACAGCTGTCTGCTGTTGCAGTTGCTGGCTTAATCTAACCTCCTCAGTATTCATATTTGTTCTCTGACAAATTAATTTCAATGTAGTACATCAGAAACCCTTTCTGTCCCAGTCAGTTATCAACACCAAACTTCTCCTTACTTAACACATACAAAATAAGACATTTGGTAATAAGAAAATGAGAATTGATCAAATAAAGCAAACTCCTGAAAATTAAAATAGAAATTCTCATAAACTTGTTCATAGAAAAGTATGGGCTCAAGTTGGAAGAATTTCACAATACAACTGGAATTGCAAGGGTTAACAGACTCCAAAAAGAAAAGTTTTCTTAAAAGCTTTATTTATACGTTGATCTTAAAACCTTGTCTTTTGATCGAAATTTTTTCCTTCTAAGATCCAAAAATGTAAAACAATCTAAACATTAAACGAAGCGTTTGCCTTGCTAGAGATCCTGTTGTAAAGAGGTTCATTTTTCTCCCAGCTGGAAAGTGGTGATAATCGCTTTTGATCTGGTGGAGCATGTTGCTACATACCCAACAGTGAGCTAAGTTTATTAGCACTTCACATAGTTGCTCCCCATTGCTCAATTAAGAAAAATCGTTGACAGTGATTTTGATTCCCTACAGAGCATTTTTGCAAACAGATGATTACGAAACTTATAACGCTTACAACATTTCAGTTTCAAAACAATAGTTTGATTTTTGATGCGGAAGTATTGTCGATATTTTAAACTTTAAATATTATAAATTAACTATAAATATTTTCCTTTTAAGCAAGCTTTTCTTCTTCTTCTCCTTCCGTCTAAGAGTTTTTATTTTTAAAAATATTTGTATGTGAATCGGCTATAACAGACAAGTTAAGACTTTCAAAAAAGCATATTCTTATGGACAAATTCACTATATATTATGACATATCAATTGGTTCTTATTCTTCTTTTAATCAGCTCTAGTCCTTATTTGACAAATCTCACTGATGTTCTCTCACGCAATTCAGTTATCATTATCTTCTTTGGACTCCCCTTCTCCTATTTCCGTCAATGTTTAGATCATAATACTTTTTTAACATTCGCCTTTTTTTCACTTTCAGTTACCCATCACATGTCCATAGACTACTGCTCTTCTCAAAATGAATAAAACTTTGACAGTAGTTTTAAAGTAGCTTTTTTTCAACCTACAAGTTCGTAGTCATTTATTTCGCTGAAAATATTTCCTGGTTTCATCACCTGATTCAAATAATTTTTGCAAAACTATATCAAAGCGACTGATTACGTGTGATTAACAAGGAATATGAGGCTACACTCAAACATGGACTGAAGAAATCAAGCGAAGTTTTGGACTGGTGAAGTACACATTCAAATGCATAATCATAGCGGACAAAATTAAAATGCTGATTTTAACTATTATAAAAAGAACTTTTCCGGTCAAATGATTGCTCTTTCCTTCTTTTTTTTTTTTTGTAATTTGTTAAATTTTAGAGGGTCGTTTTAGCAGTATTACCTAGAATACCGGGTTTTAGAAAAATTTTCATAGCGCTAACAAAAGCAGAAAATAATATTTCTTACCTGTTGAAACGTATGATGGAACTCCCTTGAAAAGTCCGGACTGAAGGGCAGGTGTGAGCAATTAGACCTGAATGTTGCAAATGGACACGCAACTCATTACAAATCCTCACGTGCTTCCGCCTCACTGCTTCAGGTAGAACACATGATCAGCACATGTGGCCTCAATTTACACCTTCATGACTGAAAAGAAAGGGAAAGAGTGTGGTTAGTATGTTCTGATGGAGCAATTTCATTTTTATAATTATATTTACAATTCCTGTGGAATGTTCGACATTCTAAAACTATTTCTTTAATATTTTTTGTACTCAGTTACTAAAAACAGTCACATGATCAATATCTATCACGTGATCGATGACTGTCACGTAGTGATGAATGTTTTCAAAACTATTGCTAACAACAAATGCTGCCTTTGCCATGGCTGGTTTCTTTAGGTGGGGTACGATCAAATTGCAAAAACATACATACACTCACCATTCGCGATATACTCACATTAAAAGATGTTGAGCATTTTCGGAACGGGTAGCCCATGAAAGAATCCGAACTTTACGAGAGAACATTCACAAGTGAATATTTTTTAGACATTTATCAAAAACTATGCTATATGTATCTTCTATTCAAACTATAAAACAACTTCTTTTAAACTAGCTAAATCAGTAAATGCTTTTACGAGCCAAGTGACCCATAGAGCCAGCGCTTATCTCCGGTTTCTGTAGTGTTAAGCAGATGAAAGTCTTTGACTCCCCCTGGACAGGACACTAATCCATCGCAAGTTAGCTCCCAGCAGACGTTGGTACTCATTTACCTACCCCGGAGGGATGGAAAGCTGAGTTAGCTTAGGCGGGAAAGAAAGTCGCACAAATCAGTTCAAATCTCGGCAGAGCCGAGGATAGAACCGGAAACCTTGTGGTTGGAAGGCAGAGATCTTACCAGCTGCGCCAACCACGCCCGCCCTTCTTTTAAACTACGGCAAAAGATTTACTGCTGAATCTAAATACAGTTTTACTGACGAGCAAAGGAGAATTGTAAGATTGTAAGCTTAGAAGGTAGAAGATCACCGATCGACACGCCACAAGATTCTAGCAGGCAGTCCAGCTTCACAATGACAACTTCTATCATAAAAATGGCAAACATATTGTTTTTTGTATTGTGTATTTTTTAGAATAAAGTGAATGATTATTGTACGTTTTGCTGGTTTGATAACTAACACGATTACATTAACGTGTATAAAAGTTGAGTTTCTTTTTTCCTTTACACCAACCCCTCATTAAAAGCATGGAGTCAGCAAAACTAATCGAAGGGCTCTTATAGCCAGCTCATTCATGTAATGGACAACTTAAACAGTCTAATGATTAAATCATAATTTTTTTCCAAATGTTTTAATATTAAATTGTATCATAAAGTAAGGAAAAGGCATTATAGGCAAATTTAAGTTAAAAAAAAGAAAATAAAAAAAAAACTATAATAAAAAAAGGTCAGTACGGGCCTCGAACTAGATCCATGCTAAGTCCTATCATGGGCGCCACGCTCGCAGGACAATTTCACTTCCGTCTATGGTCCACAATTTCTGTCCACAAATTTTGGTCTATAACTACTTCCTTCGACATTTCACCCCCACGATACTCATAGATTGCTTGCGCATGCGTGCGCATGAATGAGCTAAAAACTAAATGAGCTTCTAACTAGTAGATCCCAAGGCTATGAGAATGCCGAGGATATTTTCGTTTTTTTAAGTGTGAGTAATAAATGAATGGCTGATGTAATACGTTGAAATTAATTTGTCAGTGAAACAATATGAGTAGGAGCTCGGAGTACGGTGTGGCAAGCAGTGAATAAACGGCCAGCTTAAAGTCAATTTTTTTTCATGCTCAAAACTGAAGCCCAATACCAACTCAAAAAACACATCCAGCGGCGGTCACTAACAAATTAAGAACTACGAATTGACAAGCAATCCTGTATAGATTCACATAACCAAACCATGCATGCTTAAAAAATAAACGGCATCCGATCCGAAATGCCGTCTATTTTGAAACATGGTTTGGCCATGTGAATCAGGATTGCTTTGTCAATTCGTAGTTTAATTGGTTAGTGAAGAGATACGTTTTTTGAGTCAGCATTGGGTTACAGCTTAAAACAGTTGATAAGAGTTGGTAAGAGTTAGCTTGGTTGCTACGGGATCATCTTTGGGGCAGATGGAGGAGACTGGAACAGGTATAACATGCATGAACAAGCCGCCCTGATCAGACGAGCATTGCAAAGCCTTTGCTTAAGTGTGCACCAGCCAAACTCAAAGATCATGTCAGTGACACTATCCATCGTGCTGCTCGTCGCTCAACAATTTCCACTCTATGGGAACCATCGTGTCACGCGGCAAGTCAATTCTTGTTTAGATCTTTTGTTTTGATCACGCGGCGACCCTTTGTGTTGTGTTTATTGTTTGCAATTGATATGGTAAAACGCGCTCATCAGTTTTGTCTCTTTTTGCTACCGCCGTTGTTGTAGGAGTAAGTTGGACCTCTGTGCTGGCCGAAGTTTAGCCATACCGGCTTTGCTGAGGCCAGGACAGAGGCCAACAAAACCAATAAAGTAAATAAAAGAAGTTAAGATGAAGAGCTAGTTCCCCGTTACAATCGTTTTCCACTCATGTCTGCATGGATTCAGGATACTGGCATAGTAATCCAGCTGAGGGCGAACAAGACTAAGGTACGTTCGCTGCTTTATGGTGCGTGACCTAACCGACAGATCTTGCTTAAGAAAGCCAAGAGTAGGGTTGGCTTTGCTATGGTGCTATAATCTTACCTTATATACAAGAGTGTTCTACTTGGTGCCCTTGCATCCCAAAGTATTTTGCTCTCCAAGCGTTTCTGAAAACTTCGCCATGGAGTTTATAATCATTAGTTGTATTTTGAGTTATTCAAACAACTTTACATTTGTCTGAGTTGAATAATTAGCCAGTCCTTCTCCCACTCTTACAATTTGTCTAGTTCTGACTGTAAACGTTTGCATTCTTCATCTGTGGAACAATAGTAAGAATATTAGGTCTTTATGTCATGTAAGCGAGGATGATGGTAATGATGATGGTGGTGATGGTTTATGGACGATTCGTACCCAGGACATTTCGTACTAAACAGCGGACGTTTCATACCAAAATAGGAGACGTTTTATATCCAGTTTCGTATTAGATTAGAAATCAATTCTTTGACAAATGTCAATGAAGTTTATATCAATGATATTTAAATAATTAACCAGTTTATGTTAAGTTTCAGCGGACCAATTGCATTCCAAACATTTTGTTAATGATTGTTATGAAACGGTTTTCGGTTCTGAAATCTTTTAACTGATCAAAAATTTATACTTCTCTATAAAATGTTGAACTTCGAAAAACATCGTGTGACATTAATTCAATACAATTTAACATTCTAAGTCTAACAATAACTTTGTAATTTTGTACTGCGGACCGCGAAAAAACTTGTTTAACTTTTGTAAGTTTGACTTCGTTACTGCGGAATGCAGTAGAACGGGCTTTATAATAAAAATGGTGGCAGGGTATTCTAGAATCACTCCTTTCTAAGTCGGTTTAATGATTGATTTTTAATTTGAGTATGAAACTTCTCAATAAGGATGCGAAACTGTCCGCTGTCTGGTACGAAAGGTCCTAGCTGGGTACGAATCGTCTGGTTACCGTGGTGATGACGACGCTGGTCAAATATTCTAGTATACAACGCCTTGCTTCCTAGAATTTTCAAAATACCACTTTCAATGTCATGAAGAACAATTTCTAACCTTGTGTATCGATTACTCAAAATCATGAATAAAGTTAAAGAACAAGCTGGTGAATAAAACCAACTCACATTGTAAGACATTAGGCTTAATCGAAATCGGTTGTAAGAACTCCAGATTTTCACGATTTCGATAATGTCTTACAATCAAAGATGGTTTTAGTAACAAGTCATAAACTTAACAAGT
This sequence comes from Zoanthus solanderi, assembly GCA_024336925.2. Classification (NCBI taxonomy): domain Eukaryota; kingdom Metazoa; phylum Cnidaria; class Anthozoa; order Zoantharia; family Zoanthidae; genus Zoanthus; species Zoanthus solanderi. The sequence goes on along the minus strand of JANCMA020364260.1, from coordinate 225 downwards.
TATAAAACTCATACATGATAATCCAAGAATTATTCAGCTAACAAATATCTATCTTTAAAATCAATATACAGGGGCGGCAGAAGATGAAAATCCCAGGGGCCGGGGAGGGCACTTCTAATGGTATTTACCCTATTATATGAAAATGTCTATCTACAGTAGTATATGTAGTAGAAAACGACCACTTTAAAAAATTAGTGGGGAGGGGTACAGTACCCCTCGGGGGGG
>JANCMA020364155.1:0-11492 GCA_024336925.2 Zoanthus solanderi | reverse complement strand
TTATTTATTTCCACAAGAATGGGAAGTGCCCTGCTATCGAGGTTCGACCTGGTAAGTCTTGCTGAAATCTTTGTATTGTATCTTCTGTGTTATTTTCAATACGGTTTAAATTACTTTGGTTCCTTTTCGATTGTATGGACTATCTTAACTGTTTGTAAGAATAAATAATCTGATTTAACGTTTCAAAAAGTTGCTACTTAAAATGCAAATAATAAAAGTAACAATTGTGTTTTTTCTGAGATCGAATGAACCGAAGTACAATGAACACTGTTTGTTCATCGTACCTTTCAAACTGTTGGTAAAGATTGCCTGATAAGATTGTCGATTGTTGGATTAAGAGTTGCTTTGCCCTTCTTTTAATGCCACTGAACTTTATTTTGGTTTGCTATTCTGTCGCAGAGCTTTCTTTGAAAAAACAAACTGCGCTTATAGTCTAGGTTCCTCCTTTTAGTCAAGCGTCTGTATTTATTTTTCTCGCAAAACGTTCCATCTTTTCTTCATATGAAAAATAAACAAGCATAGATCCGTCCCACCATTAGGGAGGTCAGGGTGAAGACTGAAAATGCTTGGAGTGTTGTAAAAATGTTTTTAGTGGATAGATTTGTATGCCTCGGCTCTGACAGTTTTGTTAAATTAAAAAAAGTTGCTGTTGATGTTATTTATTAGTTTGCAGTTTATGCGAATGTTTTCTACTGTAATGTTTATTAAAGTTATGAAGTTATGATGTTTCTTTATCTTAATACTGCTTCTTACATCAAACAGGTTTTCATCCTACTCGATAAACCAGACGAGGTATGTTTCTTTCTCTATTCGTATGACTCTTCAGGTTTTTTTTTTAATTGTCTCTCAAAGCCAAGCGGCAGTCTCCTCAAATAGCGACTTTGCTTCAAGAGAACTGACAAATTCCATTACAAGTTGTTCATTCTCTAGTTTTTTTTTTTGTGTGATTTATGTGGCTTGAACTAAATGAAATCAGAATGCAAAGTATGTTGCAACATCCAGACGATTTATACTTTATCTGAGTCTCTAGTATTCATTCATATAATGGCCATTAGACGCCTGAAAGTCGAAATACACTTTGCATTCTGATTTGAGAAGACTTCAAAACTAGAAAATGGGTTATAATCTTGCTGTATCTCCTGTGGTCTGCTCGGCCGCATGATTCAGTTGTAGGTGAAATGCTTTGTTAGTGTCTAGTTCAACTTACACAGTTTCTTTTCTTTTCGGCAACTATAGGGAAAGAAACAGTTTTACAAGTAGTTAAATTTTACACCGTAGTGAAAAAGAATTTTAAAAACTGACATTTCGGACTGTAGTCCTTCTTCGGAGTGATTAACTGATCATTAACTGTTGCTGTAGAAACACCGACGCAGCATTCTATATATGACATTTACTGCTTATACAGATTTAGGAGACAAACCTCAATATGTGGATATTTTTCAAATTAATTTTTTGTGTTGAAAAATAAAAATGTGAACAATAAAGTTTTTTGCTTTGCCGCAAAACAAGTAATTTGCCCACTGTACATTGAATACAAATAAAGTCTCTAGAATGTTTTAGGTTTGGCTCCAGTAGGGACTGTCTGGCTCATATTTGACACATAAAAGAGGTGATTAATCTAAAATCCTAGAAAGGAACAATGTTTACAAAATAATCTAATATTTTGCATTCATTATAAAGCACAGAAATAGTAATAAAAAGCTTGTTATAAAAGAATTCCTGATGTGAAGTTTTGCACTCTTTTACTTTCAGAGAGACATTGTTGCAAATGATTTGTGAGAGATGAAAACAACGAGAAAAAATAAGAAACGAGCCAATTTGTTTAAAATAATAAATTATTCTCCATGTGTTCGATAAAAATATAAATCTGTAAGGTAAAAATTTTGATTTTTTTACTAAAGATTATAACTTTTCATCAACTCAAAAATCATTGAGGATAACTTCTTGCTTTGCTCCTGTGGTGTGCATTTATTTTTGCGATATGATTATGAAAACATGCATTTTTGGTTGAGAATACAATATGCTATAATTTCATTCTGTGCGGTGTTCAGGTTTTCAAATCTCTCTTACTCTCTCTTTTCTACTAACCATAACACACGGTCCATTTGTCCGCTGATTCCAAACTTTCATTTAATCTGTCCATGAAAAATGGTTGCACGTCGTCGCTGGTTACGTCCAAGTAGGTCACGTGTTTCAAGATTCTCGGCATTACGCAATCTATCAAAATCAGTGGCAATACACGTCCTGGAGTGATGAAAAAGAACAGAAATAGCTTTTCAAAACTTCAGTTTCAGTTTATTGTTTGTCAGTGCTTTATGTTTAACATTACTAGAGACAATATAAAGTTGATTATTACAGTTATTAAACAAACAAATTATATAAAAAACAAGACATTGTATATACTTACAGTTTATCTGAAGGCACAAGGCGAGGAATCTCATAAAGAAACTACGAAGGCTTATTTGGATATGGGCCCCTTAGAATTTGGGCTATGGGCCATTTAGAATTTGGGCTATGGGCCCCTTAGAATTTGGGCTATGGGACCCTCAGAATTTGGGCTATGAGCCCCTTCTAACTTGGACTATGGGTCCCTTCTAATCTGGACTATGGGTCCTTAGAAATTGGACTATGGGCCCCTTAAAATTTGGAGTTTTGGCCCTTCAGAATTTGGACTATGTGCCCTTAGAATTTGGACTATAACTCCCTCAGAATTTGGACTACAGGCTCCTTAGAATTTGGACTAAGGGCCCCTTAGAATTTGGATTATGGGCCCCTCAGAATTTGAACTATAGGCCCTATAGAATTTGGACTATAACTCCCTCAGAATTTGGACTACAGGCTCCTCAGGATTCGGACCATGGGCCCCTTTGAATTTAGACAAAGGGACCCTCATAATTTGGGCTATGGATCCCTCAAAATGTAAATATTTCGTCGTGCATATGGCGAATGGTTTAAAAACAAACCTGGGTTCTCATTATTCTATAAGTCAGTTGATCATTTCAACTTCTAAAATAGTTAACAAGAATTTTTCAATTTTCTCCCATTTTCTCACATTATTTCATTTTTGGATGTGATATTCGTTAACAATGACCAAGGAATTAGTAAAATTCAATTAAACCATTTTATCAATTTCTTTTCAGTTCTCAATAATAGCCCGAAAATTTAAGATTTTCTTCACTTTACAGTCTGATAAATCTAAATATTTATAAACAATTGGACGAAGCTCTAATAGGTCTGATATAATACTTGTTCATTCAGCGAAAAAAGCGCGCAACACAAGTTTGACTTAAAATCACAAGTACAATTTAAAAAAAAAAATTACTTAAGGTTCAACTACAAATAAATTATATGGGTTCCGAAATGACTTTTTGAAGCCAAATAATCACATTTTTTTGCAGTTATTCATAACAAGGTCAAGTAAAAATTAATATTTTTTTCCTGACGCTTTGCGATTGGCTGTCGTATCATTTTCTGCTTTACGATTGGATGTAAAATCATTTTCTACTTTGCGATTGGCTGTTGCAGTATCATTTTCTACTTTACGATTGGCTGTTGCAGTATCATTTTCTACTTTGCGATTGGCTGTTGCAGTATCATTTTCTACTTTGCGATTGGTTGTTGCAGTATCATTTTCTACTTTGCGATTGGCTGTTGCAGTATCATTTTCTACTTTGCGATTGGCTGTTGCAGCATCATTTTCTACTTCGCGATTGGCTGTTGCAGTATTATTTTCTACTTTATGATTGGCTGTTGCAGTATCATTTTCTACTTTGCGATCGGTTTATCGAGTGCAGGTGCTCAGTGCGACTTCAGGCTAAAAGCAATGCACGTTGTTTCTCAAAATGCAGAATTACTAAATGGTCATAATCAACTGATGTCAAAAACAACTCCATAAACAAAGGTTAACTTTTTCAGTTTAAAATCGTTTACTCATTCAAATTGTCCGACGCGCAAGCACGATTACAAACAAATGTCTGCCAACCGCTTTATTTGCAACAAAGTTATGTTTTTTATCTATTAGTTTAACCAATAAGAACACCAACATGAACGCTTACCTTGACTTGTTACCAAAGCCTGTTGAATCTCATAATGACACCACTGACTTTCAAGATAGCTCGGAGTGAGAACGATGATCGTGACACGGCTACTCTGAATAGCGTGGCTAATATTCTCTGCTATGGGTGCGCCAACACTGAAGTCTTTGTAGTCGATACAAACCTTCTTCCCCAGTCTTTCAAGGGTTGTAAGTAGCACGTCTCGGACCCAGGGCCTGTCATGACTGTTGTAGGAGATGAATACGTCATATTTGTGCTCAGTAGTGTTTTGTTCTTTCACCGAGCTTTTACTTGTAGCGCAACTTACTGTTTCCATCTCAACTTCTACCGTGACTCCTATGAAAAAGAACTTTATTTAATCCAGATATTTTAAACATAATTTCAAAAAGGCTGAATTGGTAATCAAATGGTTAAAATGGTTATCCTGGTTACACGCTACCCTCTCTCTCTCCCCTCCCTCATCGTTACAAGTGCTTTCGATACTACTTCTCGTCACGATCCCGTCTCACGTACTTATCAGATTAAGACTAACATGTTTCAGATACTCCTTGTCAACTTCAAAGAAAAGGATGAAACTAACGTCAAACTGACTTCCTTTCCCTACATCTACATACACACAAATGAAGCATTCTTCAAAAGTGTTTATTCTTCTTCTCTTAGCCTTTTCAGTCCCAGTTTGTATTGATAAATTCTCCCAACTTGAGCCCATACTTTTCATTGAACACGTGCGAGAGAATTTTACATTTAATCCTCAGTAGTTTGCTTTGTCTGATCAATCTGCATTTTCTCATGACCAAATGTCTTCTTTTATATGTGTTATGTAAGGAGAAGTTGGGTGTAGATAACTGACTGGGACTGAAAGGGTTAATGTTCCCCCTTAAATCTTGGTTTCCATATAATCGTCCAGATCGTCCCAATCGCCCCAGTCGTCTCAAAATTGGTTCAGGCGATCCGGGCGATTGCATGGAAACGCTCCAAAAACGGTTTTTACATGCAAATACTTTTACTCCGTTATTAGAAAGTATCTAATGATATGCCACTGAGAAAGTAAACGAAATAAAGTTTTTTATGAAGAATATTTATTAACTTCAAACTTAATGAGTATAATTGACTCAATATCTAGAGTACTTGAAATTCTTGGTTGGGGGAGAATATAGGGGTGTGATTTAAGGTATTAGAAAAGGGAATCCATGCTGAGACCTAATTCATACGGACAGGGTATCCGCAAGAAAACGTTTTTTGAACGTGGAGAATTTGAAGGCCTTAATTATAGCGGCACAAAGTCATGCCCAACCATTTTGCTAAGTATCCCAGGGACTGGAATACGTATCCGACTAAAACGTACGAGACTGAATTTGTTTTAGCCATGTACTGCGTATATTTGTTGTAAGTATTTATTAATTTAATAATCTTTAGAAAACGATGTACTGAACAAGCTTTAATGGCAAACAATTGCTTTAGTTGCTTTAAACAAATTTATGCAGTGAATGTATATCTAGCAAACAAAGGAAACTTCAGATCTATACATGATGTATCGACGACGAAAATGTTGGAGTTCTTCAAATCTTAAAAATACTTGAGGTAAAACCGTCAACCCGCTCTGTTTAAAGGAGCCATAGATTCTTTGTAGAGGATCCCGTTTACCCCTACTGAAAACAGTTTCATGTATTTAAGTATTTGGCCTTTTCATGCATCACGAAAAAATCGAAAAACAGCTTAACATTCACAGAAAAAAGTGAGTTATTACTTTTCGTAAAATGCAAACGCTAAATCATTTTTCACATATTATATATAAATTCTATTCACGTTTCACAAAACACATAAATAAAATCATTACATTGAATATCTATTCCGTAGAGTCCAGTTTGATCGAAATGGCGTATGCAGTGACACGTGACAGACAAGCTAGATTCTATCCAGGTATGATTAGTTCTCAGTCCTCCATCCGCAAACGCGCGCGTGAAATGGGGAAGTTTACAACTCGTTACTGGGATACCAGTGGTAAGATGGACAACTGTTTCGGTGTATAATAAGTTCGAGTTCTGTGTTTCTTGCTCGATCATAGTGGCCCTGTTCCTGGAGACGCAATACAACGCATCCAGAAGTGTTTTGAATTTTCCCCATATTTCTCTCGAGTGTAATTTAAGGAACAAAAGTACAGAGAAATGTATAGAAAATTTAAAACAGGATTGGACGCTTTGTATTGCGTCTACAGTATTGGCTACAAGATGGATTATTGTCTACACGAACTATCTTGGCTGCGTAGTGCGTCGTTGAAGACGCATTTTGAAAGAAACGTCCTCTAAACGGATAATAAGTCTTTTTTTGCCAACGTTATTTTCAATTGAGTTTCCATACAAATGCTGTTAAATCCAGCCATTTTGCCTACTCGGCCGCCAAAATAGCATCATCGTAGCCATGCACCCACTGTGCATGTATTTGTGTCACAATAAAGCAGAAATTTGTTTTTGAGCCAATTGGAAAACGGCAGGTGTAATTTGCAAAGTGCAGAACGCGACTACAGTATACTAGGTCTGCGGAAGTACATCCAACCCAATTCCTCACCCTAACTTTAACCCTAAAATTACTCAAAGTCAGTCGATATAGGAAAGTTGTTATGACCGCGATTACCGAAAGGTCCGCGATATGCGTTTTTCCGCTGACCTAGTATACTGTTGTCGTGTTCTACATTCTGCAAATTACACCCGCTAACGGGAAAACTCCCGAATCGAGATCTCTTTCACTTTTCCAATAATTAGCACAATCTTTTTACAAAACCGACCTTTATTGACTTCTTCGCGAGCTTGAAGATTTGAATCTCCATCTTTATCATCAACCGCTACTGGCTCTTCTGTTCTAACCAAAACTTGCTTTTCGATATCTGTCATGGCTAAATGGGAGTGCATTCGTCTATAAAATACTGAATTACGTATAATAAACATACTTGTTTTCAACGATCGGGATTTGAAAATATGCTAATAAAAGTAACCAAATTTTATCATTTTACATCTTTGCCGTTGTACGTAACCTTTGCCGTTAAATTTCAAATATTCCTTGTTAACAGTTCTCGCAAACATGCAACATTGCCAGAAACTCTTTAAAATATCAAGCGTGTGCTTTACTGGGTGAAAGAATAACTTACTAATAATTTTAAAACAGAATTTGAAGGATTCAATATTTGCGAATTACTATACAGAGAAATACAAAATATGTGTAGTCTGAACGTTTTAAAAAACTGAAAAATCTTTTACTTTGTTCCTTCTTAAATCACATAAAACATAAACAATGATTTGAATATAACATTCGTAAACAGTGTATTCCGTTATATGAGTTTACCGTGCTATTTAAAATAAAATAGAATAATTTAGGAAGTTTACTTACCTTCAAAATGATTTCCCGTTAAAGTGAGTTGTCATATGAAAATGTAATGCTGAAATCTAGAGCAGACAAGGGAATGAACCAAACCGGATTTCCTAGCCCTAGATTATCGCTATGTCGGCTACTTTAATATATTTTTTTGAACTTCCGTTAAAAAACGGGGCTTCCCCGAGCATTTGTCAGACGGACTGATGTTCAGTATAAACAAAATCCGCCTAACCAACCATTAAATTTATTCAAGTTTTTTTTTACAAATGTAGGAGCCGCATTATTTTATTAGTATTTTAGTTACTGCTTTTAAAAGTTTATTTGAAAAAATAATTGTGAATTTATACCGAATATTGAAAGAAAAGAAATTTATCGCAATTCGAATCAAAGTGTACATACATAACAAATTACTACTTACTGTGGGAGAGTGAGTGTACGGGTTACTGATGCTATGAAATTGTCAACGTGGACTTTGAAGAAGATTCAAGCAATCCCATCAAAAAATCTAAACTTTTGATTCGTTTTATATTTGTATCTCATATTTTTGCATTCCAATGCAGAATACCAACAAGTTACTTGAATTTTCTTTGCTATAAAAATGAACAGATTGCCTGAAATCGCAAGGCGGGTGTTCCCCTACGTTTGTAAAATAGTTTCGATCCGGAAGTTGATAAAGCTAAACAGAGAAGTGAAACTAAAACATTAAAAAAAAAAAATCTTTTTTTTAGATTTTTGATATATGTATGTCAATACGCTAATTTATTTGTTGGGTTTATTGAAGAACTTATTTTCGAACAATACTCCGGCCCTAAATCCGCTTTTTTCTTTCAAGAAAGATCGCAATCTTCGCACTTTTTGGTTAAAGGAACACTGCCTTCCAATAAGGAACCCGGTACTTTTCCTTGTTCCCGCAAACGATGTCTATCAGTTGTCCTTTCGTCGTTTTTTCACACCACTGTTACAGGCCCCAAGTCCACTCTTAACATTACCGATCATTTCAATTGCACAATACCTAATATTATTTATTGTATTCAATGCTCTAATTGCAACAAGCTATACATCGGTGAAACTGGCCGCCGTTTAGGTGATCACATCAGAGATCACCTTTACGACATACGCAAAAACAATCAATCTCTCGCCATTTGAACTCTTCTAATTATTCTATTTCTGATTTTGTTGCATTTGGTCTTTCTGTCATCAACGGCGGTAACGATTGTCGCAAGACTAAAGTTCTAAATGCGACTAATTCACGCTTTGGGCACTCTTAATCCCCACAGGATAAACGAACGCTTCACTTTCTGTTAACCTTCTGTTGTCCCGAAACCTTTTTGTCTTTTTAACAATTTTTTTTTCTCACACATCTCTATCCTTTTATTTCCTTTTGTTTTTTACATACCTATGTTATTGCGTTATCTTGCTTTATACATTGCTATATAAACACCTCTTTATTTATAACTCATGGATTCATTCCGACGAAGGACGTCAGTTTTTTTAAAATTCTTTTTCACTATATACGGTGTATAACTTAGCTGTTTGTAAAACTTAACTGTTTGTAAACCTGTTTCCGTAGAAACATCGATTCAGAATACCATTTATAACACAAGTTTAGTTAAACTATCAGGGCCGTAAGTGTAGGAATTTTTGTATGTGGGGCAAACTCCACACACCTTTTTAGGTTTCCCGTCTACAGACAGGGTTTCTGGTTAGGTGTCTTGTTTTCACTCCTACACAGAAGGTTGCCGCTAAGTCCTTTAAGGAAACAAACCACACTATAGCTAATGTTTTGTTTTTTTTTGCTGGTTTTTGTTGTTTGTTTGTTTGTGTTTTTTGTTTCTTTGTTCGCTTTTTCTAAAATAGTGTTAATTTAAAAATTGTCATGTTTACAAGAAATTGGTTAACTTTTCTAACTTCCTGGGAGGTATATCATTAAAAAAAGATACATATACAACGTACAAAGGAATTCTTTTTCATAACAGATTTATTGCATAACTAAAATTTACATTTACTACTTGCTTAGAATTGTTTTTTTTTCTAGAATGCTGTGGCTTAAAAAACTGACTCTATTTAACATCTTTGTAATTAAATTATGTAGAAAAGGGAGATCTAACAACACTTTTTAACAACTCTCTTTATGAAATCACTGTATAGGAGTAAAAAATCATGTTAAACATTTTCTAAATGTATCTACCTTCCTTGTACGAGTTTAAGGCATAACCAAATGGTCCAGACTCAACCTGTCAAAATACAAAAAATGGCCGTCAATGGAACTTCAATCCCTATATCACTAAAAACTCAATAATCATCACCATCATCAATCAGATTTTGATCCGGGTTTATCCCCGTAAACAGGGGTGGCCGGATTTACCCCACTCTAACAGCAATCTCTCCAACTCCCACTCTCCATCTCGCTTGATTCATGGCATCCTCCTTCTCTAAACCAACACTCTTGCTCTTCTCCTCCACTTGCGTCTTCCACATCTTCTTTGGTCGAAAATATATAACATGCGTTTTTTCCATAGGAAAATTTTGAGACTCCTCAGTTTTGGAAAGGACCCCCCATTTTGGCAGATTGGGGGTCGGAAGGACCCTTAATATTAAAAGCTAGTGGGGACCCAGAGTAAATAGTGGCAATCCTGAATCACATGATTTATCTTCTATGCAACTATGATTATCATTGTTGCTATCTGAGCTGGAAGAGGGGAGGGGACTGGACTGACATTTGAGACCACTGTTAAAACAAACAAAGTTTCAATAGCTCATGAAGTTTATTTAATTCCATTTCAAATTTTCGTACAGTAGCTTCTGAAACTGAGTAAGTGTGTGACTATAAACTAAAACATTTTATTTTGAGAGCTAATCACTTTATGTCAAAGAACTATTAGTCTTCCTTTTTGAAGTGGCAGTTAAAAGAATGTATTCCATGTGTTTAGGATGTCTGACCAGTGAGGTGAAGCGCCCCAGCACCCAGGCCATATCCATAACCTTTGGGACCAAACTCTTTGGCATAGCAGCCTAAAGAACAAAGATTCAAGACAGAAAATTATTTAGGAAACATTTTCATGCCACAATAGAGTGGCAAAGTGTGATGTTGTCGCAACCGGATGTTGTGTTACTTTGTTAATGATTAGTTGACGTGATTGTAGGCAATGTAAGATGAGACTTTAGCATGGGGGTGTGTATAGTTAAGAGAAAATATTTTGTAGTGAGAGAACAAGCTAATTAACAGAGAAGTAACAGTTAGAATTAAAACAGACGAATAAAAACCTTTAATCTACAACTTCGAAGTGTGCCGTGTTTTTCGTTCACGACAATGTCACAAAAATTAAAATTTGTGAACTTATGGGATTTGTTGAGATCATCCGAGAGATCAAGACAAAAAATGTATCCTTGCCAAAAATCAGCATATTGGTGCAAATTGTCAGCAAAATATTACCACAGTTTATGCTTTAATTTAATGACTCTATACAAATCCTTCTAAAAGTGGCTTGGATCTTAACGTTAGGAACCAAGCCAAGTTAAAAAGGATCTGTAAGGGGTCATCAGAGCATAACTGTGGCAATATGTCATAACTAGTACTGATTGATCGCAAAATGCTAATATTTTGCATGGAGGTAACTTGCATCTTGTTCTTTGTGAATATTACGAGTAAGATACCTGGCTTAATTCTAGCCAAAGGTTCTGAGTTCAGTTTCTGGCTTCTTCAAGGTTTGAATCTTTGTCTAACTTAGCTTTCTGCAAAAGCTGACTCAGCTTCCATCCTTCTGCAAGGATACTGTGCAAAGCTGAGGAGAGTGCACAATGATCCCCTAACCCCTATCCCTAGGTTTTTACCATGTAAATCTGACTAGAGTGCACATTGATCCCCTATCCACCACCCCTAGGTCTCTATTATGTAAATCTATAGAGAGTGCACAATGATCCCCTAACCCCTACCCCTAGCTTTTTACCATGTAAATCTGACTAGAGTGCACATTGAGCCCCTAACTCCCCACCCCAGGGTTCCTGCAGCTCAGGACTTTTCAAATTTAAGACCTTTTTAAGACTTTTTAATGCCAAAACACAAAAAATTTA
>JANCMA020364045.1:0-11492 GCA_024336925.2 Zoanthus solanderi | reverse complement strand
TTGAAGGGCATTGTATAATTTATAATTTATTATATTGTAGTTGTTATTGGTATGTATTTTTGCCGATATTTTTAATAAAGACGTTATTATTATTATTATTATTTTTTTTTTACCTGTTCGAGAATTCTTACAAATTTTGCCAAGGTTTTCACCAGACTATGAAGGCATGGAGAAATGTTTTATTTCTTTTTTAGAATTATTATTTTCGAACTTGTTGTGAAGATTTATAGTTTAATGAAAGAAATAAATTTATACAAACGTGCTTCGTATATTGTCTTTCTCTTTGTTAAGTCCGAAATTAATATTTTTATGAAAGAAATAAGACATGCTCTCCGTGCTTCCATAGCCTGGTGAAAACTTTGGCAAAGTTTATGAGAATTCTCTAGCAGGTGAAAATCGTCGACTGCGTCTCGCGTTTCACTGTTCTGCTCTCAAATTCTCCCAAACGTTTGCCATGGTTTTTACCAGGGTATGAAGGCAGGGAGAACTTGTTTTATTATTTAAATGTCGTACAAAATGTTCTATTATCAGATTGACAGGACTGGACCAAAAACAGAGTGATGAAGCATTTCCTAAAAGTAAGGGGTTGTTGTAACGTTATATTTTTATACTAGAGACATCGTTGGTTGATTGACACTTGACATCCTAACTGAGGAACATCATTCATTCAGGTCAACAAGATCCTTATGAAGAAGTTATTGCTGGCGAAGCAGAAACCTTGGACGTTCTCACATTTGTCAAAGAGCACATGAAAAACGGGTGAGTTTTGTGTACGGTTTAACTTTTGGATCAAGTCTACCTTCTTGGAAACAATTCAACTTTCTGTCCCTAAATGAAAAAGTGGTAAATTTTGTGCGCTATTGACTTTTTGGATCTAGTTCGTTTTCTTGGAAACAAGTCACCTAAACGTTTCCAAATGAAAACATGTAAGTTTTTGCACAGTTGGCTTTTGGATCCACTTCGCCTTCTTGGAAACAAATCGCCTATCCGTTTTTAAATCCTAAATTTTAGCATTTTCCAAGGCATGAAACAAAGCCTAAAAAAACGGAAGGAAGAAGATAGGTTGCCTCAGAAATCAGGATGGTAAACTATTTTTTTTTTATTAAATCGCCAACGGGTCTCCATAGTAATTACGGTTATTTTGTCATTAATATAGTATTAATGATGTAACATTTGGCGACTTTATACAAAAAGGGTTGGACTGGTGCAGAACAAACATCAAAGTGAGGTTCTTAAACATTTGTTTATTTTAATAACTTGAGTATAAGAAAAGTCCTTCAAATTTTCATTTCAAATTAGTATATTTCTCAGTGCAAACACTTTGTTTTGTTCCACTTTGTATCCAAAACGGCTATTTGTCCCTCTGTGGTGTTAAAATAATTTCCATATTATCTCTACCAAAGCAGAAGAATCGCCGATGCTTCAGCATATTCATACCGTCTGTCCCGACAAGTCCTTCAACACTTTGTATGCATTCAAAATATTTTCTTTATTTTGAAACAGCTGATTAGAAATAGTCTTTGAATGAGGTTGTAGCATGTAAATCAAAAAACATAGTTCATCCAGGCCCTGCTAGACATCCCAAAAAGTTAAACAAAAGTTAAAGTCCACTGGAAAAAGCCAAGCGGTTGAACCATAGTCAAAGAATACAGAGACTGTGGTAGAAGATGCTGAAACTAACGTATCAAACATCGGAATATGTGAAAGCATTTATGATTCTTCTTTGGAGAAAGAAGAAATCGCTTCTCTTAAGAATAAATCATTCCGCATTGATATTTGCAGCTAAAAACTTTCCAGATGAAAACACAATGAAGTGGTTGAAAATCTTTTATGTGGTAGCTATTTTAATGTTACACGCGGTAGTTTGACAGAAAGGCGTAAACAACACTCACAACACAAGTTCGCTACGTTTCCCAAGTTTTGCTTTAGTTTTTGAGTTTCAGCTGCATCACCCATGCATGAATTTCAACCAAACTCGAAGCACCTGGTTTTTATTTGTTGAGGGATTTTCAAACAGTGACATATTCCTAAAAAAACGCTCTCGAAGCTAACATTTTACTTCCTGTTATATCAGGAAGGCCGCAAAAAAGCCTTTAAGACCTCGTTTTCATGTTTGCCCGTTACCAGTCTCTTTCTTTTGCATATATAGGGTCTATTTGATCGTGGAGAGAATATTTGAAATTTCGCCCTGCCGAGATACATTTACACTTTGAAAACTATTTGTAAACTTATAAAATTATTTAGTTTGTTGTAGCCCCAGTGGTCATTCTAGTCAACCAGCAACTGTCCATATATTTTAAAATTACATTCCTGTAAAATCAAAAACTTATTATGAAAGAGAGTAAATGTTTTTTGTTCTTGCTGTTTTGTTGTTGTTAGCCGTACGTTGAAGTTTTGTTTATTTTTGAGTTCCTTTTTATTCCGGCTTACTTTAATGTTATTAATTTAACAGAGGAATTATCGAATTGATGAATCAATATGGAATCTGTCTGGCGTACCAGTGTCACAAGAGATGGTGAGCAGAAAGTCAAGATTTTTTCCTGATAAAATGTTGATGAATTAATTAGGGTAGTCTAACCTAGTGCAGTGCAATTTAGTGTAAAATTCATACGCTAAATCCTTTGCAAGCTGTCCAGCCTATGGATGGAGCCCTGGACTTTGGGAATCTAACCTGAGCTTCGTGCACCACAGATTGGCACCTTATAAACCAAGCTAACCAGATAACGCTAAAAAAGTGCACTTTATCCTAAAATTATGGAATCAGGAACTAATATTTTTGCGGGAATCAAAACTGCAATTTATCTTAAAATTATGGAATCGGGAAGCAATATTTTTTGGGAATTGAAAGTGCACATAATCCTAAAATTATGGAATTGGGAACCAATTATTTTTCAGGAATCGCAAGTGACTACGGTTGTGAGTAAAACAAAATCCAAAATAAAAAAGTAAAGAATTTTATCATTTTGTTCCTTAGGCCCAGTGGTCTTGCTGATGTGTTTTTAAAGGTATATTCAAGAATTAGGAAGCACGTTGTTCTACCATCGGAATTTATGTGAGTGTAAAACCAGCTCTTGTTCTAAAAAAGTCATTTAAAAACAGAAAGAAAAAGTCGCATATCGGACATATTGAGCGAGCAGGTGCGAGACATATGTCCAGCGGGAATATATAAGAACTTAACCAGTGACTCATTTCCCCATGTGAGTCTCTGTAGCTCAGTGGGTAGAGCATCTGACTGGTAATCAGAGGGTTGCGGGTTCGATTCCCGTCAGTGACTCTGAATTTTTTCTGAGCATTCAGCTTTAGGAACAATTTCATATAGAATCATTCGAGGAATAGAATCATATATAAAAAGTTGCAGATAATCCAATACCACAGCTGCCGAGTGAAGTAATTATTTTCGTCTATGGAAAAAATAACTTTAACTGCCCGTATATAATAGTAAAGGTTTTGATGAAATTATTTCCACTGCTAGCGGAATATATATTTCACCGCTAGCTTGCGGTTTTGACTCGTTTTCAGAGTAGACCAGTTTCGAATTCCTAGTTGCTGCTGATTTAAAAGACTGCAGATACATTTTCTACAGTCTTGGTCTCGTTTTTTTTTAAATTCAAAAGTACTAGTGAAAGAAAGTGAAAAGTCACACCTCCAACAATACACACATTTAAAATAGTGTAAAACTACGTTGGCATTTAGGAATATTTAACTCCATATTGAGGCTAAGACTGTACAAATTGAATCTGTAGTCGTTATAGTCAGCGGTAACTGGACATTCGAAGATAGTTAACATAGATATATCTACACACCACTTCCAAAAAAAATAAACGTAACGGTAAGGTGAGGTAATTAGATTTATTATGATATGACCTTGCAATTTCCTGCATTCTGATTGGTTGACGCGCGGTCTGTCAAATGCGTATTCGGACTAGTTTACCGGATGTTGAATTTCAGAAAATTTTTCAAACTCGCAAAATTACTTAAAAAACAATTTTAAGGAAATTCCAAAAATTTTCGAATATTTCAGAAGATTTCCGAACTCTTTCGAAGATTTCCGAAGATTTTTAGAAAATTTTCAGAAATCCAAAAATGCATAAGAAATAATTTTTAAACATTTTGGAAGCTTTCTGAAAACTTCGGGTATTTCCAATGATTTTCGTAGACGTAGGCATGGGATGAATTACTGGAAGTAAAAACAATTCATATAATAAACGATTTATTAACCTCTCTTACTCAGTCTGTTTTTAAAAATATCAGACCTCGGTGCGCTCGGTCCGTACTGTCAAGACCTCAGTCTGATATTTTTCCATACATACCTCGCGCTCGGTTAATAATCTTTCAGTATACACATTTTGTATGCTTTGTTTAGGTAGTTTAATATTCATACGGTTATTCAGGAGATGAGTATCAAAAACAAAGAAAAGTTATAAAAAATACTAAAACATTGTAAACAAAGACAATCTGTAAACCAATAATATGTTTGAAATTTTAGAAAATATTCTGAATGTTTTCGACTCTTTGTCATCATCAAGTGTACCCACGGTGAACAATACTTATGTTAAGTTCTGCCCGCAGGAAGAACAAAAGCAGAATTTGGTAGTGAGGGTCCGGTCCTGTTTCTATATATCTGTTCGATTTACGTAGCTCCAACATATTTTACAAGAATATGGAACAGATATATAAGAACAGGACTGGCCTCTCACTACTAAATTCTGCTTTTGACGTCATGGACCAGAAAATGATACGGTAATTACCAGTTTCCCATCTCTCGGTCAAGGTGAAACCGGAACTGATTTTTCAAAACTTTAAACGAAAATTACACGATAAAAAAAGGTCGTAATCGAATTGGTCTTTTGCCATCACCATCAGAAGGATAAGGACATTTTATACATACAAAAAACCCACAACTGATGTAATATACTTTTAAAAATAAACGCAACAGCCAGACTTTGTACTTGCCCATTTGGTTATCTAAGCTCTATGGGAACAACTCCAAGTGGCCTTTCCCCCTTTGTTGGGTTAATTTGTTTCGATAAATGGTTTGGATGTGAGGGGATTATATTGGTTTTAATTGGATCTGGAAATTGAAAATTTGATACGTTTTGGCGACTGATCTCGCGCAAAACTAAGATGAACATAAAGAAGGCCAACGATGTCGTTAGAAATGTGGGAAAATACACCAGTGTTGTTTTGGCACCGTTAAAGTGAACTTTGCCCTTTGCAGTTACTACAATGAAAATTGTTACGTCAAACGTCTTTATTTATACTTTCAGTTCTGAAATATTTCTTTTCGTACGCCATTATACTATGACAAACGCCTTTTGAAGAATTCCCCTAAAATCACTAACTTTAATTTTTTTGATTTTTTGAATTTCTCTTTCTCTTCAGCTGAGTTTCGCTACCAGCGGTACCGCAGAGGTCATGGGTTTGAATCCCATGGTAGTGTGGAAGTTCTTTTTCTGGCTTCTCTTTCAGAATTACTTAAAATGTGTAAATAACTGCAATGATCCTTGGTTACATCACTGTTTACACTGCAGTATAATTTAGTCTCCGATTATAACCGCGACTATTATTCATGTTATCGTTTACACTAATGTACAAACTCAGTCACAATAATCATTGCACACCTTAGAGTGGTATTAATGGAGCCGCTAGAGGTGATCTTCTCTCCGGTTATCTTAGCTCAGTTAAGTTAGAGTGCTGCACGGATATAACATTGGTCACGGGTTTAAATCCCGTTGAAGGGATTAGCAATTGCCATGGTTCAAACTCAACATGCGTTGAGCATCTTTCAGTGACATGGATGGCCCCACTGAGATTAACCACCTTCCAACGCGTGTGGCTTCATAGCTCAGTTGGTAAAACTACTCAACCGGCTTATTCTTTTATTGTGTACCTTGTTACGTAACTATATGACTAATAACCATGGTGGAACCCTTAAATATATGGTGGAACCTCAATCGCAGTTTTGAAAGAAAAACTAAAAATGTACCTTTTTTTTCATTTTTAGATGTGATCAGGATGAAAAGTACCGTATGGGAATGGCAAGGGTAAAAAAATAACAATTGTTGTTTTAGGTTGGATAATAACATTGTAGAATGAACGAGTGTGAAAGTATTGATGTAGTTTCGGACAAAGTGATTTTACTATGACGTCAATATAACCTTAATACGAACGATCGTGACAATTTAACACTGAAAAAATTCTACTACCAGATAATAGGCAATATGGAACTATGAACAATAAATTTTACATTCTGATTAGCTACTTTGTTCCCCGTCTATCATTCAATTGGAGAAAAGCTGCTCCGGAAATTTTCATAATGGCAATTTCCCCTAAAGTGTTTTTCAGGATATATAATTTGAATTTGAAATATGACGAGATTCCTGATTGACTTACCTAAGAATGTAATTAACATACTCGTTCCATGGTTTGTGAAAATTAGAGGAAGAGCATTTTCATCAAGAAAATTACTGCTGTAGTTCCGTATGTAGCAGGTATTTGGAATGTCTGTAAGTCGGAGACAACGCTACGGAATCATAGTTCTGATCCCTTTGCAGACAATACAACAATGTGTACAAGATCCCCTGTAGTGTATGTGGCAACGTCTACAGCAGAGAGACAGGAAGACTCGGGTAGAAGAAAGATTAAAGAAACACGAGAGAAATGTCAGACCGGCCCCCAACGCGACGTCCAGAGTGTTGAACATACGAACAAGATCGAAACCCCCAACTTAGATTTCACCCAAACTGCATCAACATGGATCAAAATCTTTCTTTCATAAATACATAAATTACGAAAATAAAGTTAGAAAAGAGAGATTGTACCGTGTAGTCCCTGAGATTTTGTGATAAAAAGGCGTACATAATCACGTAAAAGAGAAAAATCGAATCAAGGTATCTAACGTTTAATCTTCTATGTAAAATCGTTACTTAAAATCAAACGTTGCGTTTAGTCACGATAGACCAACAGCGATCATCGCTTAATTTCCGGACGTCTGGTGCTAACTTTCGGTTTTTTAACAGGAGTCTAAACATTCTGACTTCCAGTAGATTTCCCACTCTTTGCCTTTATTGCAATAACAAATCTCGCTCTTATTAATTTGCAGTTGATTCTAGTAGCCACAGAATTTAACCTGGACAAACTTCAGACGGCAAAGTCCAAATCATCGTCCAGTCTCTCACCAGCAAGTTCACCTCGGGGGTATGTGTGGTGCAATTAAACGGTTTTCTTATTGGTTTAAACAAGGATTGGTTAAACTTTATATTAATTTTGATTGGTTCAAAGGTTTTTATCCTCTACCCAAAGTAAAACCAATATTTTTCATTCTCGATTGGCTAATACAAGGTTGGGTAAACCTTATTTTAATGCTGATTGGTTCATACATCTCTGTCCTCTATCCAAAGTAAGACTAAAGAAAAACATCAGAAAACCCCCAATTTTTCTGACAGTAATTAGACAAGGTTTGAAATTAGCTGAAACATGATTTGGTAGAAGCTTATCTTAATTTTGATTGGTCCATACTTCCTGCTTCCTATTTCCATGATGATGATGATGATGTTTATACTGATATACACAGCTAGGCTTTGTTAGTTTTCACTTGAGGACAGGACCGTCTATTAAACAGTTTACAATAATATTCTAAGGATAATAACCGAGGAAATAAATTATTTTGGAGCTCTTTTAGCTTAGACTACCCAAAGCTATAATCGTGTATGGTATGCACTGGTATTTAAGATTTTAACAGATAGAAGATGGATAGATAGGATATTACGGCAATGGCTTAACGGCTCTTCCACTTCCGGTGTAATGAAAGAAAGACTGCTCAATATGTCAATCCTTATGCAAGTTCGGAAATGGAACCTGGGGCCTCCATTTAGCAGATCGTACCAATTTTTATTTTCAAATGCTGATTCTGCCTAATTTTGTGTCCTAGGGGACCCACTGGTATTTCTCCAATACGTGTAGCACCCGGAATCTCCAACAAATATTTAGCTACGGATGTGGAATACTTACACAATATTGCCTGTGATCGATCTTTCCATGGGGATTTTTGGTTGGTAAATGCCATCCGAGGTAATTAGTTATTTTGGTGTAATATCAAGCTATATAGTAAATAAATTACTTGTGCACTCTGATTGGCTAAAATACATTTAGGCCAGAACATATTTATTATGGAATCAGAGAATATTGTTTGGGAATAGATATCAGAAAAATCAAACAGCATTCTTTTCAGTCGACTAAAATTATTGTTATTGTTATAAATTTCATTTTACTTGATATTATTTTGTTGGCATTAAACATAGTTTATTCAAATAGGCAAATGAATAATTCTTGTGGGATGTGGCTTCAATACTCCATACTATATAATTAAGGCTTCCATTACATCGCTGAAAGAGTGTTTTAACATATCGTCTTCATATTTTCAGGGTACTTTAGTTTTGCTATTTAGTTTTGTAATTGTAATTGAGTAATGTATGATAATGAGTGAAAATGTAATTGAAGAATTACCTGTAGTACAAGTCTTTTGGTAAAAGCGCAGTTTTTTGGGGTGTGTATATAAAGATGAACTAAGTATAGATTGTACAAACGTGCTAGTAGCCAGCTTGAAGCCACTATATTAGGCATTATGGGAACCTAAGCTGGTTGTACTATGCGAATGTTAGAAAGCACAAATGTGTTAGTAGCTAACTTGAAGCCACTATGTTGGGCACTATGGGAATCTGAGCCTGTTGTGCCGAGCTATGCTAATGTTAGATAGTACAAACGTGCTACTAGCTAACTTGAAGCCACTATATAGGTAATATGGGAACCTGAGCCTGTTTGCTAGCTATGCCATGCTGAAGAAGCTTAAAAAGGCCGAAACAGCTGTCCATGGCTGCTGGCAGTCAGGCTTACTATTTTATATGGTAGTTAAAGGGGTAAAGCCCGCTACCAACGTAGCCATAGTGCCCAATATAGTGGCTTCAAGTTAGCTACTAGCACGTTTGTGCTATCTATACTTAAGTTCATCTTTATAGCCACATCTCACAATCATAACGCGCTTTTATTATTACTTATGTTCGTTTTGGGAACCTGAGCCTGTTTGCTGGCTGTCCCGTGCTGATGAGGCTTAAAAAGGCCGAAACAGCTGTCCATGGCTGCTAGCAATCAGGTTCACTATTATTTCTTGTGGTAGTTTAAAGGGGTAATGCCGGCTACTGGCGTGGCCATAGTGCCCAATATAGTGGCTTCAAGTTAGCTAGTCTATGCTTGAGTTCCTCTTTATAGCCACATCCCACAAGCATTACGCTTTTAAATCAACTTGACTATAAATGGGAAAAAAGAAAATAAACATGCACTTGGTAAGAGACCTAAATTCAGACCTACATCTGAAGGGGAAAAATGAACATTTCTAAGAAAATAAAACATTTCTAAGAATACATTTGAGATCACGCTAATGGTTTCAGACCAAATTGCCCTCTGCTCAGCTCTTAATATTAGAGAGCTTAAGCACCGGAACATTTCTTCACGACGGAGGTCTATTTTCAGTGAGTGGACTGGATCGAGAATGGCGTTCTTGGCGCGAATTTATAACTTAAGTAGCGCGCGTATTACAACGACGGACCCAACCAAGGTAAAAAGGAACGAAAACTAACTTTAAAGAGCTCATTCGTAAACAAACTTTAAATTGTAAAATTGGTTACACATACGGGAAGAACCTGGAGCAAAAGTCAGTGTTAAAGTAACTGCAAGTAAATTATTTACTTACAAAGATTTATTGACGATTTGTTCGATACCTGAAGCCATTCTTTTGATAAAAAAAAACTTCGCAGTTCTGACAGACCAACACGGAGGCAAAAAGCGACTGGTAGGCCTCAGTGACGATCACCACAACCGCGCCGCATGACGTGTAGGCCACCGTGACAACAAGAACGCCTGGCGCTTAAGCTCTCTATTGATTCTTAATCAGAAATCGGTAAAGGAAAACGAGGAACCAAAAGTACGTGTTTCCAACCTACCGAGCACAAAATAAAGTTACCTTTTGCTGTAGCGACTGGTCCAAGCTAAGACATCTCGTCTGTTCCTTTTTGAGTGCGGCTTTCATGACAGCCATTTCAGACTCGTACGACTTTCGCACTCGACTGATTTCAACGTTCGCGCTGAAAAACACGAAAAAATGCCGATTCACATTTAAGCAACAAAATTTTAAAATAATCTCCTACTAAAACCACTACTACAACTTCTACTGCTACCGTAACGTCTTATGCTGCTGCAGCTGCTGAATAAAACCAATGGCGACAGCAGTCTAAGCTTTATCCTTTACGAGCCAAGTGGCCTATGAAGCCGGCGATTATCTCCGGTATCAGTAGTGTTTAGCGGATAAGAGTCTGATTCCCCCGTGGACGGGGGTTTAGCTTCCCAGGTTAGCAGGTCATTACCATAGTGATAGTAGTGATAGTGATGATGACGATGATGATGATGGTAATGATGGTGATGATGATGGTGGTGGTGATGATGATGGTAATGATGATGATGATGGTGATGATGGTAATGATGATGGTGATGATGGTGATGGTGATGATGGTAATGATGATGATGGTGATGATGGTAATGATGATGGTAATGATGATGGTGATGATGATGGTGGTGGTGATGATGATGATGGTGATGATGATGATGGTGGTGATGATGGTGGTGATGATGGTACTATTATCACTACTATCCAGGTCAGGTCGCAGGTTAGCTCTCAGCAGACCCTGGTACTCATTAAACTACCCTGAAGGCTAGAAAGCTGAGTTAGCTTAGACAAAAAATGATTGCACAAACACTCAAATCTCAGCCGAGCCAGGCATCGAGCTCGGAACCTTGTAGTCGGAAGGTAGAGCCAACCACGCTCTCGCCGAGTTTTTCTATTTTGGGGAAGTGAATAATTTTCTTTTCTTTTATTTATTTACAAGGTTAGCCAACACTACTATATAATTAACACAAAGCCAAAAAAATATATATATATAACAGTAGATAAAAATACACACAAAGTTACACAATTAGCAAAGAAAAAAAACAGGTTGTCAAATTTTGTGGTGTGACGTTCAAGTTGTCCACGGAGTTTCCAAGGTAAAAAAAGAATCCCTAATGACAACTCCCCCAAAGGGGCTTTTCAGCAAACCAGTTGGCAATTTACAAAGCGTGGTGAATGTGCCGCCTTGGATCACCGAGGACAAATTCATTCCGTAAACCGAGTCGGGGATTTGAACCCGGGTCTTTCCGCATTCAACCCCCCAACTCTAACCACTGAGCCACGCTGAAGACAACAGTATGCAAGTAGTAAGGACTGGTCATAAATTAGCAGGGGGAAGATGTGGCTTAAGGCGGGACTTAACCTAAAAAAATATATGAAAAAGAGGTTTTCTTGGGGGGAGGGTGGTCCTACAAAAACTCTTATTTTTTCTTTAATTAAAACCTGGGGGACTGGGTATTGCCTGTATATGTGATGACACGTAAATGTTAGTCACGTG
>JANCMA020364044.1:0-21415 GCA_024336925.2 Zoanthus solanderi | reverse complement strand
TTTCGGGTGAAATTCAACCAGAGTTCAGCTGTAAATGGTTTCTAACAATAATAGAGAAAAAACTCTAGTTTTGTTTTTTACAACCTGTCAACCAATAGCTGAAGCAGAATCAACACGCAGAACAACTTTTCACTTATGGTCTCAACCGACTATCTGATATTTCTGTCATTTCTTATTGGTGAAATAGTTCATGCGGAAATGAAAATACTGTTGTTGTCTTAATTTAAATTAATAATTTTAATATTCACTAATATAATACTTTCTTTAGTTATCAAATTAGCTTAACACAAAACTAAGAAATTAAAGGTACAAGGAGCAGTTTTAGTTTAGACAAAAATATAAAGCATTTATTACCTTGAAACTGAATTTCAGTTAACGTTGGGTTTATCAAACGACATTCATATTCTGCTGAGTGCTAAACAAACTAGTTGATATTGACTTTGCACCGAAAACTGAGTACCATCATCACAAACTTCTTAATTTTTTTAAGCAAATACAGATTAGTAGTATGGAAAAGGCCGATTCTGGCGCAAAAATCATCTGCGCATGTGCGAGCGTTTCTGTGACAAAAATTAATCTGCGTATGCGCGAGCGTTTCTGGGACAAAAATCAATCTGCGCATGCGCGAGCGTTTCTGGAACAAAATTTTTTCTGAGGTCATGCTCTTAAAACTGGGTTAAAGAATCAAGAACCATATGATGATCATCACATATTGAGTAAATAATGGAGACTCGAAAGATGAAAAAGTTAAAAGCCGCTGGTAAAGAGCGTGGCATCGAAGGATACGACAAAATGAGTACTTTACGTGTTATGAGGAAGAATGGAGCAAGCTCCACTATCGAAGCGGAAGTCAATACACAAGACCCACGCCAAGCCCCACCCTGCAAAAGCCACCACACAACAATTTTCCGACCAAACATCACCCAGAACTCTACCAACATTCTCGATGAGCCGTTGCCTGAGATTAATTTTCCAATTCTCAGACCTACTCATCCCAAACGAAATTCCAATGTCCAATCACTCAAAGATCTTGCAAGTAAAGTTGTCAAGCCAGTAAAGCAGCAGCTTAGTAAGTTTGCTGATTGGATTTTATCATACGTCCCCGAGCCCATCAAAAAGGAGACTAAGAAAAAAGTTACGGAGTTGAAGGAAAAGGTGAACCGTATATTCAATAGATTAGAACGATTTCCGCCTAAAGAAAAAAAAAAAAAGGGCTCTGAGGGGATATCTGAAAACCTACAGGGTAGATGGACAGAGAGGGGATGATCCCGAGACGTTCATCACCAATATCAAACCCAAAGTCCTTAATCTCATCAATCAAAAACAGAAACCTGTCATAGTGAAGTTCATCTTTACCTGGAAATTCATCAAAGAAATCCCTGCCACTGGTCACATCGATGAAAATTCAGGTTATTTCCACACCACTGTAAAAGTAATAAATGAATCAACCGATTTCTCTGACTTGTTCAATACAATGACAAGTCGTCTACTTGAATTGGTTGATTAATTTCAAAACCAAGGATCTGGGTGGCAGTTTGATGAGGTGAAATACTTCGACATCAATATCGACCCATTCGATCCATTGTCTGGAAGCCCCTACATTCCTCTTCCAGCGGAGTTAGCTTCCAAGAAAGGAATCATCAATGTCAAGAACGAAAAGGATCATGCTTGTTTCAAATAGGCGGTTACCTCTGCTGTGTTTCCTAAGAATAAAGATCCACAGAGACTGAGCAGATGAGAGAGAACTATGAGAACTTTGATTGGAAGGGAATAGAGTTCCCCGTTTCTCTGAAAGAGATTGACAAGTTTGAGAAGCAAAACCCATATGCAATCAATGTGTATGGTTACGAAAGGAGTATTTACCCATTGAGAATCAGCGAGAAACCTGAAGCTCATGTGATAAACTTACTCCTAATATCGAACGACGAAACCAATCATTCCTGCTGGATCAAAAACATGAGCAGACTATTGTTCTCTCAGGTTAATAACAACCAACAAGCACGTGTGTTTTGCCTAAGGTGTCTCAAATCCTTCCAGTCGAAGGCCTCATTGGAGAAACATCTTGAATACTGCTCCAATAATGAAGAAGTTAATATGGAAATGCCAGTAGACAAAGATGGAAATCCTCGGCATATTTCCTTTAAGAATTTTAACGGGAAAATGCGAGTACCTTTTGTCGTCTACGCGGACTTTGAGTGTCTCACGGAGAGCATAGACACCTGCTCCCCAGACGAAGGTAAAAGCTATACTAAGCAGTACCAGAAGCATAAACCATCTGGGTTCTGCTATCTGATAAAGTGCTATGACGACGAACTTTTTTAACCAGAACTTAAGATCTGTACAGCTAGATCACCAGACGATGATATTTAGCAAATCTTTATTGAAAGACTAGAGTCAGATATCAAGAGAATTTGCGAATAGCACAAGTTCCCTGAAAAGGTGAAGATGACATCAGAGGATAACATCGCCTTCAAAAATGCCACTCACTGCCACATCTGTGAAGGTGAGCTTGGGAAAGACAAAGTGTTATACCACTGTCACCTTACAGGAAGGTACAGAGGTGCTGCTCACAATGAGTGTAACCTAAATTACAAGGTTCCAAAGTTATTCCCAGTCATCTTTCACTATCCGTCTGGATACGACGCCCACCTCTTCACCAAGAACCTCGGTACATCCGAAGGTAAAATAAACTGCATCCCTAACAACGAGGAGAATTACATGAAGAAAGGGCGTCTTCCCATACAACTGGTTCGACAGCTTCGACAAACTCAGCGAAACCCATCTACCACCTAAAGAAGCGTTTTACTCCCGACTCAATGACACCGACATAACAGAACAACTGCCAACACGCACAAAAGGTGTGGGAAACCTTTGGGATGAAAAACATGAGGGACTACCACGATCTCTACCTTGAGTCTGATGTTATTCTACTATCTGACGTCTTCGAAAATTTCAGAGAAGTTTGTAGTAAGAACTATGGATGGGACCCAGCCTGGTACTACACGGCACCGGAACTAGCCTGGGATGCAGCCCTAAAGTTAACGGAGGTCAATTTAGAGCTGTTAACTGACCCTGACATGCTACTGATGGTTGAGCAAGGCATTCGAGGTGGTGTGTCCATGATCTCCACTTGGTATGGCAAAGCCAACAACAAGTACACGAAGGAGTATTATACCAACCTACCATCAAAGTACATCACTTACCTTGACGCCAACAACTTGTACGAATGGGCGATGTCAAAGCCCCTCCCTACTCAAGGTTCTAGATGGATGACTAAAGCAGAGCTAGAAGCCTGGGAATATAATCCGTGCACCCTTGCAGTTTACCTGAAATACCCACGTCACCACGTCTACCCACTTGCTCCAGAGAACCTTGAAGTGGATAAGGTTGATAAACTGATCCCAAACCTCAACGACAAGACAAAGTACGTAGTTCATCACGAGACTTTGAAACTTTACGAGGAACTCGGACTGGAAGTCACCAAGGTTCATAGAGGAATCACTTCGAAGAGTCTGCATGATTGAAGCCTACATAGACTTGAATACCAGTCTAATGGTAAAAGCAGCCAACGACTTTGAACGTGATTTCTTCAAACTGATGAACAACTCCGTCTTCGGCAAGACGATGGAGAACATCAGAAACAGGGTAGACATCCGCTTGGTCACGAATGAATCACAAGCGCGTAAGCTGATATCAAAGCCAAACTACCAGCATCGCACAATCTTTTGTGAGAATCTAGCTGCTCTTCATATGAAGAAGACACGTTTGGTTTTCGATAAGCCTGTTTACTTGGGCATGTCCATTCTAGACCTAAGTAAGACTCTGATGTATGAGTTCCAATATGATTACATCAGACCAAAGTATGGTGAAAAGGCCAAGCTTCTCTTCACCGACATAGACAGTCTTGCCTACGAGTTAGAAACGGAAGATTTCTATCAGGACATTAGCCCAGACGTAAGGGAGATGTTTGATACCAGCAACTACCCGAAAAATTATCTATCAGGCATTGAGACGGGTATCAACAGAAGGGTCATCGGTATGTTCAAGGATGAGGCTGGCGGCCAACAGATAACTGAATTTGTTAGGCCTGAGAGCCAAACTGTATTCCTACAAGATGGATCAAGGATACCAAAAGAAGAAGTGCAAGGGGGGTGAAGAAGGCATTCGTTTAGAAGACCAACACTTTTGACAATTACAAGGAC
Source organism: Zoanthus solanderi (assembly GCA_024336925.2). Lineage (NCBI taxonomy): Eukaryota > Metazoa > Cnidaria > Anthozoa > Zoantharia > Zoanthidae > Zoanthus > Zoanthus solanderi. The sequence continues at coordinate 17,213 of JANCMA020364044.1, read as the reverse complement.
TACCTTTTCAATCACCAGCCTCAGATGAAGAAGATGAATGTCAGCAGTCGTACACATGATGTTTACACTGAGACTGTCAATAAAGTAGCATTGTCTCATCAGGACGACAAGCGAGTCATCTGCTACGATGGCATCCATACCTATGCTCACGGACATTACAAGACAGATGTCGGTGGTAGCTGAGTATTTTCAGGAACGACTTGAAGCTCCTCTCTTACGAAGGATCTTCTCGGAGCACCCTAGGATAGATAGTAGAGCACAGGTTGCCCAACCGATACAACACTGCGAGCTAAATCATAGATACCGAGACTCCAGATTGGGTCTGTAGCACTTCGGGTGTCACCTCCTTCATCTTCTCCCGGAGCAATCAAATATCTCACTTGAACCCCAGGAGGAAGTCTCACTTCATTGAGTCCGACAGGCCGCTTATAGTCAAAGGGTTTGACGTTAACTTCTTTGAATCTCACAGCCTTGTCAGGCTCTTTTCCAGTGATGCGTCTTGTTGTCCTATTCATTGCTTCCAAAACTTTTGGTAGTCTATTCACCCATTCTCTCGAAATGGTCTACATAGCAGAAAATTTACCAAGCATTTCATAAGAAACACGACTTTTTTATTGCAAACATGTTTCGGCATTGCTACTGCCATCGTCAGTGCATTCTCTCGACCTTTCATTCTCCAACAACATCTCCTGGGCATATTGATGGCTAAACAATCTTTCGAACAGAGTTCTGTTAGCCCACTCTACCACGGATTGGGCTTTGTGGTTTTTGGCTTCACTTCGTTGGATACGAACATTATGCTTTTGCATGAGTTTGATCACATCTCCCATGAACTCCGTCCCAGGGTCGACGATGACGGTGTGAGGATACGTAAGATTTCTTGAATAGATCCTTTCAAACGCTTTTGCAACTCTGCTTGAGTCTTTGCTCGTTAATGCTTCAGCGTCAACGTACCTTGAAGCAACATCCACCACCAACAAAGCGTATTTGTAAGTCTTTCGCCTCACAGTATCGTAGGTCAAAAACAACAAATCTGCCTGGTGAATGTAGTTTGGTTTATTAACAGCCCGGTGTGGTCTCGGGATGTACTTCGGAGAAGCTGGTAAATAGATCTTCCACAATGCTTGCTTCTCGAGCCAGCCTTTGGATACGGATAGGCTGACTTTGGCAGCATTTGCCATTTTGGCAATAGTATCATAACCCTTCCAATAACCATTCACGCTGTAATGGATCTTTGATAGCCTGCTTTCGATTAACGATATTTTACTCTACAACATTATGTCACAGGCAATTTCAGAGGTACTCAACCCAAACAGGATTCCACGAGAACCTTTCGGTTTGAAAGCCGAAGCCTCACTAAACCGGATCACACTGAACCCCTCATCTGCCAGTCCTGGGGAGATCCTATACATCAACATCCCATATATTTGCTGAAAATGTGATCATCGTTCCAGGCAGTGTATCCCTACTCTTCAACTTGACTGTCGCAGGCCATGCCAAAAGAGAAGGCAACCCGCTATACCCTCGACATGATGTGGAAAACCACCGTTGACGCTCTCAAGAGTTTCTGCAACATCAAAGACAAGACCAAGCGTAAGGTCCCCGCCCCGACCTACAGCGCCTACATGACTGCCAAGAATGACCAGGATTGGACTTAAGCGGTCAAGCCGATATACGACTACACGACCAGCAAGGATCAGAAGACTGGCAAAAAATTCATCGACGACACCAAGCCCAAGCGCACTTACATCAAGTTTGTGACCAAGGGTGACCAACATCCACTGTAAGACCAAGATCTTCGGGCCTGGTGACAAGCAGGTATCACCTTTCAAGTAATGGTACAACCCAATAAATTGATTCGTGGCGTTGGTCACCCCGTCGTACACTGGGACGGTATTTTCTGCGGGTCACACGGACAGAAGGCCAGCTACGGAGCATCGGTTCGTCTTCGTGTATCGGAGATGAACTTTACTCCTATTGAGGACAGCTCTGTACCACACCGACGCATGCTGGCACCCAACACTTCTCTTTTGGAACAGGATGTAAGTGACAACGAATCTGAGGATGGATTTGACTACCCCATGATAGGTATCGATAAGAACGCCTTCGAAAGTAGCGACTACGACGTGTATATAGGCTTTATTGCACAAGAGTCATTGAGCACACCTGAGAAAACTCCTGAGCACACTACCTAGCACACCTAAGTAGTGACTGAGCATATCAACTTAAAGGGTCTCTCAGGCATTAAGCAAAATATGTCTGGTGAAGTCGAACAAATCACCAAGAATGAGGATCCCTCCTCTGCAGAGGGTTAAGCCCCTAAAAGGAAAAAGACCCGAAGAAAGTTGCAGCTGGTAGGAAGCTTGCGGAATACAACAAAAGGGCTAAAGAAGCCCTTGAAAGACAAAGGAAAAGAGACTCTGATAAAACAGAGCCTAGCGAAGGGCGGGAAGGTGGATGGTTACCCGAGCAATCTTCTGCCATAGCTGTGCTTGTGATAGGATTAACAGCGATTACCTTATTTTTACGATACGGAAAAGTCCCGCAAGGTACTAACCCACCACCACCTCCTCCTGCTACGACAGAAAAACCAAAACCTTCAAAAATTCCTTTAGCAGTTACGAGGTCAAAAGTAGGAATGCAGTGAAAGCGAGTTAAAAGAAGAAAAGAACACTCATAGAACCATGTCCAGCGAAGAAAACAAACTCGTTAAAACTGTAACCGATTCCGCAGTCCTCGTTGTAATCTCGGCAGGAGTTGGATACTTTGCCAAAAAGATGCTGAAGGAAAACTTTCCTGGTGATCCCAGTTCTAACGTCATGAACTACACAAAATTCAATGCAGTCCTTGCTGGCTCTATGGCGTTGAAGACATACCTGGAAAATCAGAAGATCTTATCGAAGAATGGCGACCATAGCAATGATGGTAGGAGTTGCGATCCTTAACGCTACCACATTCGTTGGAGGATCCTACCTTGCAAAGTACCTATCTGGCGATGACTCCAAAGACGCATTGTTCGAAAAGGAAAGGCATGACAAGGCTTTGGAGAAATACCAGAAAGATTACGCCGCATATCAGGAGAAGAGACAGAAGTTCGGGCCCACTACAAGGGACGATGAAGGAAATGAAATGATTCACACGACTTCTACTTCTTCTAGACGTGGATCCGCAGATACAACCAATCCTTTCTCTCAGGCACATGTAGGACACTGTTTCATAGAAGGTGCAAACGAAAGCAAGTTATTGATACATAGAGAAAGCAGAAGAGATGAAGCCTGGGATAGAATCAAGAGTAAATTTCCCAGCGTCGATCCCGCCAATTCTTCATTCACAGCTTCGTTGGATGAATACAACAGGGTGACCGTGAGGCTGAACAGACGTGGTGGTAAGCCTTACACCTTGTTCAAAAAAAACGGTGAATTAAACGATAAATTACCGCAAAAGATTACAAGCATTCTTGGCCCTACTGCCGAAGAAGTCATCAAAGTCAACGAAAATGAGATATCAAGGCGTATTGAAAAAGTCGAAGAGCTGGAGTCCACACGTAGACAAGCCTTCGAAAACCAAAGTGAAAACATCGATCGTAACATTGACGAATAAATGAGCGAGATAGACAGACTGGAAAGGGAGAACGAAGAAATTGAGCAACGCATGTACCTCAGAGACAAGATCAAGGCAATCTTCAAGAAGTATGGCTTCACAGCATTTGATGTATTAACACCTGTAGGTGTTGTAATCGGTGTCATCGTATCCAATCTGAAATGCGGATTAACTACTTTAAGAAAAGGTGTCGGTAATGGATTGAAGTCCATCGGCAAAAAGCTAGGAGAAATACTACCTGGAATGGTCGGTGCAATCGCCAGCTTCATCTTCAAAACAGCGGGTGGGGTCATTGGATTTCTAGGTAAGAATGCGTGGTTGCCGATCGTTGCTGTTGTAGTCTACGCTATTGAACAGCTTAAAAAAAAGCGAAGCCAATGAAAAAAGACAGAATGTCCAAAGTCATCACATTGACCATCAGCGAACCTGAAACAAGAGTTCATCTCAACTCATCTCTAGATGGTGCAAGAGAGGTAAAGGTCCTTGACTTTCTTCGTGTACAGAGCAAATTCGTCAGGCTAGTGGAACCCCAGAAAGTGTATAACCTTAACGGTAATGAAGAGATTGAAGGTGTTCTTAGTCTTGGTCATGGGTACTATAACATCGAGGATCTACAACGTTCGTTTAGGAGAGTGAACAAAGGTGTTGACGTGATGAACGTTGATGGAGATTGGTTCATCTCATCAAGAATCAAAGTCAAACTCACTGAAGAGCTTTACACCGAACTTGGAGTACCAGAAGTTCTTACAGCTGGTAAACCTTACCCTTTGATCTGGAAAAACACTCCAAGCTTCTTGGTATATTGCGACATTGTAGATTCCCATTACTCCTATGACTACGCCTTCAGTGCTTCCTATACCCCATCTCATTTGCTGAGTGTGGTGCCTTCACAGACGTATCCATCATTACGTGTAAAGCACATTCACTATTCATCCCTTGACCATTTCAACTTGTACATTACCAACATTGATTGGAATAGGCCGACATTCGGCATGAACTCATTTGTAATCACCTTAAGACTTTCATGATCATATTCAAAACATGGAAAGTTACATGGAAACATACCAGCAGTTACCGAATGCCAATGAAACTACCCAAAGAGGGGATAACTTCAGACTGCAGCAATTTTCAGAGTGGCTATCCCATCTTGAAAAAGAGCTTCAAGCTCGCGAGAATATCTACAAAAGATATAAGCGTTCAAGGAGTATCTTCTTGAATATCTCCACTGGTAGAGGAACTATGTCGGTAGCTCTCAGTGCAGGTGGACTGGGTACAGGACTCACTGGAGTCGGACTTCCTGTAGCGGTAAGCTTAGTTGTTATAGGAGGTGTTTGCGCTCTGGACAACTTCATAACCGGGAGCATAGCAATGGTTATCTCCAAAAATGTAACTAAGCCTGAAAAGACCAAGCAAATATCAACACGATGAAGGACATTGTTTCACAGGCGCTCTCAGACAACAAGATAAGCCATGAAGAATTTCTTCTGGTGAAATCTGAGGTCGAAGAATATCATCAGATGAAGAAATCGATCAGGAAGAAGTTTCGATGTGAAAAAACAGATCAACAGCATCCTTCCACGGCAGACTTAAAAAGAATGGAAAGGCAGATTCGTGCGGCGATATTGAAATCACTAACCCAGTCAGAAGGACAGCTGGTGAGGGAGGAGCCCTCATAAGTTGTAACTGCTTCACGATACTCGTGGGTACCTACTCACAGTCTATCATTGAAGAGTCAGCGCCGGATAACAACCCTCCATCATACAACCCTGATTTTTCTTGACCTCGGCTGTAGACCTCATCTTCATTTTTTGTCACGGGAAATGAAATACCACTCAGACTTTCTCCACCATTGCTTGATTTAAAAGCAAGATTCTATTATTATTCAAACTTAATAGAATGAGTGACTTCTGGAAGAGATTTCAAGATTGGTATCCCAATAACGACTTGTCTAGGTTCAAGCAAAACGACTGGTTCGGCAGCAAAAATCAAAACGTCTTTTACCGGTCCAAGGACGGTACAGAAGACACTGAAGTTTTCGATGGAGACAACTTCCGGTCTAGTATCTACTTTTCCAGAGAGATGAAAAAGGCTTTGGGGCTTCCTGTGGATTTTCCCCTTGAGTTGACCTTGAATGCCAAACCAAAATTGCCAGTTCCAGCTATCGACTTTAGTGACAAGCCACGCAGTTTTGATTTTTGCAATCATGAGATCTTCGTCACGCCTAAAGATTCCTTCAAGATGAAGTTTCGTGATGTATTCACTGAAACGAAGATAACTCATTACAACGCCAAAGAATCAAGGAGATGGTTAGCTTCACCTAACATGAATTATTGGCCGCAACAGCTGAATTTTTCTGTCTGGTGTGCAACGACTGGTTGCGGGGTCAGCTCTCGGCTGCTATTTCAGGACAAGATGAAAGACGGTATACATGACATTACCGACAGTGAATTGGACCTACCGAAGCAAGTCAGATCCTTCCTCTGGTTTCATGTGTACTTCACAATCAGAAGAATCCTACATGAGTTACGTGGAATACAGAATTCGGTTGCTTTACCCAACGACACAGCCTTTGACCAAAAGGAGAACACATTATGACATCCCATCGTACAATCGGCTGTGCAATGAGTTCGGCATTTGTCCAAGTACAGATTTTCGTTTTCATGAGGGGATGAATCATGGTTTGGGTAACGTCTACATCTATATTTCCAGTCGAGGCTCTGACAAGACAGACGCTCATTATCCTGGATCATTCAAATTCAGCGATGAAGGAGGATCAGCCAGTGATGGTAATCTTTTTCAGTACATCGAGTTTTCCTTTTCTGAAAAACAGTACAAATATTTTGTTGTTCCCGTCTCCTACGGTTTTACGAAAGTAGGACAAGCGAGAATCAATCAATCCATCGAAGCTTTCATGTACTGCACTTTAGGTTCTCAGGCCAATGTTCGAAGCAGCATACTCGGGAACGCCGGCAGCGCCCAAGAGGTTAGACGTGAGTTTTTAGTTCTGATGGAAGATGCAATCAAACAGCCAGACATAAGAAAGTCCGAACAGAGGTTTCAACTCGCTGTACAGGAAGCGAAAGTCAAGCTGGAATTGGCCATATCACCCGGGACATGGTTGATGCCTTCAAGAATGGTCATTAATACGGAATCTACGATTGGATACAATAGCAAACTTAAGCGTGTCAGCCCTTCCATGAAACTTGGTGTCAATTCCGATGTCAATGTCATCAGCAGGCCTGTCGGGATAAAGCACATTCTCGGTGCAAGCAAAATCATTCTACCGCACGCTTCGACTGAACACGCGTTTAGCCATGTTGAAAGTCATGTGGTTAAACATGCCTTGAAGGAATCGGGCTCAGCCGCAGGTCACCCTGATACTTCAAAACATGAAATGAATTTGATTGTGCTGATGATAGCTGCAAGCGCGACAGCCTGGCTCCTATTTCGTTAGGCCTTCACCGGGTAACCCCAAGCTAGTTCTCACGCTTTTTTGTAACGTAGTTTGCGTTACAAAACTCTTGAATCACTCACTTTCTACTTTCGCTGATATTCTTTACAATACGACTTCTGCTTGTTGTGTTCACATATTTGAGAGCCTCCGCAGTCTTTAAAATTACGCCTTCTGTCTTCCATGAATACATATTCCTTTCCCACCACAGTCTCTGCAATGATATCTCAACCGACTGTGCTCACAAATACTACCGCCTTTGCACTCTCTACAGCGTAATTTACGACGGTCGTGAGGGCATATTTGAGATCCTTTACAATCCTTACAGTATTTTTTGTTACGACCGTAAGGGCATATTTGAGAGCCTCCACAGTCTTTACAGTAACATTTTATTTTGCCGTGAGGGCATTTCTTAGGGTATCTTTCGATTCCTCGCTCTTTAGCAATAGCTTTCAAATCTTTCACTGTTTGGTGTTCCATCATTTACTCAAAATGTGATTCTGTCATATTGTTCTTGATTCTTTAACCCAGTTTTTGGAGCGGATGTTTTGCAGTGACCTTCGGTCCCAAATTACACCAGTAAGTCCCGAGGGTTCGTTTTTGTTACCCGGAGTGGGTAACAAAACCCGGAGTGTTTTTAGTCAATACATCATTCACAACAAACATTTGGCAGGTAATATTTCCTGACCCTCCAACCTTTCTCATACAACTCTACTTGCTAAATTTTTGAGTGATGGAACAAAGGAATTTTGGGGTGGGGGTGGATGGGTAGGTCTGAGAATTGGTACGTTAATCTCAGGTAACGATTCATCGAAAGTTATCCCAGAAACGCTCGCACATGCGCAGATGATTTTTGCGCCAGAAACGCTCGCGCATGCGCATATGATTTTTGTCCCAAAAACGCTTGCGCATGCGCGGATTGATTTTTGTCCCAGAATCTCGCGCATGCGCAGGTGATTTTTGCGCCAGAATCGGCCTTTTCCATACTACTAGTTTTGGTAACCTAGTGGTTGAGAGCTTTCGAGTTATGACCAATTTCGCAGCAAAGCTTTTAAGATACAACAGAATAACTGTAAAGAATAACCAAAGTTTCTAACCTTAAAATAGCTCAATTTAGATCAAAGCAAAAGTTTTGATTGCGTGATGACTTGTTTATCAAAATGAATGGCTCGTATTTCTCGCTTGTTTAAAACCTATTTGATAGCAAAATAGTGTTTTGGGGTCGTAGGTTTCTTCTGCTAGTTTGACCGATTGTAAAAGAAAAAAAAAGGACTTTGGAGTAACTACAGAATACCCCGCAACCAGTTCTTGATTTAACAGCGCACTTATTTTTAAAGAACGATGAATGGGCACGAACAACTGAATTCCCGACAGTTGCCGCGCAGTACACGATGATACTACTTTTAAGTGAAGTATCCTTGGTTTTTAAAGCGAGAATGCGGCGAACGTCAGTAGCATGTATTTTGTTTAGGAAGTACTAAGGACGCACTTGGTAATTTTAGAGGCGCGATGTTTGTAGATTTCCGTGTGTGGAACAAATGCGACGTAAACGGAGAGCTGAACTGAATGGCATACGGTTATTTTTTTGAGTGATGAGGATGACAGGACCAGAAAATTAGATGGTGATGTTTGTGTTTCGGTTTAGTGTAAAGATCAGTTTCAATTTTGCCATTGCTTAAGGATACCTTAACATCAAAGTTGGTCATCTAATTTTATAAAAGGGTGGATGTTGTTGATATACTCGACAAATGTTTTCAGGTTATCTAATCCTTCGGTCCAGATCATGAAAATATCGTCGATATATCTAAACCAAATGCAAGGTTTTTGTGAACGGTTGCCTGCATTTTTTTGATAAACTATTGAGGCAGCGCGGGTTCAGGCGCACTTGGTAAAACCAGAAGGTTCCTTGTTCGTTACCCGTTAAATTAAGAAAAGCGATCGACTGCGCGAGTTTCCCGTACTGGAAGAGGCATTGACTCTCATCCGATTAACAATACAGAAACCAGAGATAAGTGCTGGTTCCATGGGTTACTTGGCAAAACTATCAGTATTTTCAACAGTGAAACATAAGAAGGACTAAGTAGGGAGGGAAGGAGAAAAATCCATAGAGAACCACAATTTCTTCATCAGCTATTTATACGTTCGGCTTCCTATTTAACACTGGAAAAGCAAGAAAATTTCAAGTCACGAAAAGGAAACCGAAATATTGTTATGGTCACGTGACAGCAAAAGTTGATCTCTGATTGGCCTTTGGTATCAAATCATTTAAAGTTTCTTAAATGTTTAAAGTGTACATGACAGATCCTTTTTTTCTTTCTTATTTGTTTATTCATGTACACATAAAAGGGATATTGATTTTAAAATGATGAAACAAAATTATTTCCATGATCTATAGGGCCCGAAAGATGTTAAATTTTACTTTAAAAATTGTACCAGGGACTAGGGCGAGATTTGGGTCGTGATGTCAGTTGGGTTATCACTAGATTCCATGGACCTACGGTAGGTGGGCCCGAGGCCTCTCATCGGTCATAAATTACTGTACAAAATAGACTGGCACGATATAATTTGTAAGCAGCTTCAGTGATGCATGAATTTTAGTTTCATTCAATTCCTCTTCAAATTCAATTAATTAACGGCCCATTAACTAGTGGTGAGGTTAACACTTTTTGCTTTGCGAAAAGACGCAAGTTTTGGATGTTTGTCGTTGAATATTTTCAAACGCAATAGGTACAGAAGAAAAAAAGTCGGACAAACAAACATTTAGGTCCGTGGAATGTAAGACATTCTACATAGAAATGGCTTGTTTCCACGCACCTAGCTCGCAAAGCTTTCAAAATATGAATTCATCCAAATTGCCTTAAAAATCACGCAGTCCGTATTTTGTTACTTTCTTGATATTTTCTGGAATTGCATTTCATGGATAGTGCTTTTTATCCCGAGAAAGCAAACCTATCAAAATACACCATCTAAGGAAGTTCCCGTGTGATATGTCTTAATTAACAATTGGACGAATGGACTATGAGTCAATTGTCCATAAGGCCGTAGGCCGAATGGGCTATTCAGACTCGTAGTCCATGAGGCCGAGGGGTCTAATTGTTTTAGTATAAGCCTACTAATGGGTCAAAAAGGATGTACAAATTAAATCATCTATGAAATCCTCTGATATTATATAAAAACGGGGCTCATTACTATTTTGATCCTCCATCTTTTCTCTACTAGTAGGCTATCACAAATTAGACCTCTAGTAGAGTAGCCAATCAGAATGCAGGATACGTGTTAGACCGTTAATAGGTTTATACTATAAATAGGCGCTATTATTAATCTAGCAGGTGAATAACTTTTGCGCGCGTTGATGGGTTCGTCATACACCGAATATCATGCGCTATTCACCTCGGTCACTCATCCGTAAAGAATGGCTTCCCGTTTTGTTTCAGTTTCGGAAGAAGAAATTCTCATAATGAACGAGGAGGGAATCTCTTTAAACACAAAAAAAGGCAATAAAATTTGGTGTTTCATTGAGTAAGTTTTTATTCCTTTTTTTAAGTTTAGTTCTCCCGTGTAAGACAGATTGCTGAAGACTGTGAAATTTGTTTTTGCCTAGATTTTAATATTTTCTTTGAAATAACTGTCTTGAAAACCCATATTCACCAGCTAATTTATTAGTAAAACAATTATCCCCTTCAGTGGCGGTGCCTAGCGCGCGATAGATATTTTCCTCGCCGTTTCGCGGAAACCGGCCAAAACACGAGCCAAAGGCGATTGTTTTCCCTGCTTCTTGAGTGCTTCAGCCGCTTCCTTAGTGCTTTACAGCAGAACAGGCCATAGTAGGTGTAGCGAATGGTAATCCAAGACTGACCGTGAAGCTGAGACTGCCTTTTTAAAATCCGAGCCCGAGTCTTTAGAAAGCAATGAATAACCCGAGACCGAGATTTTACAATACGAAAAATACCGGAGAATCAAAAAAATTACGAGAATTCGAGAATGTCATAAAAGATGACGAGATTTCGAGAACTAACCGTATTTTGCCGAGACTTTCATTTTTTTTAAGTAAGTCTGCAACCTAGCTCTTCTAATTTTTTTGGGTTAGTTAAGGGCCTGGGTGCAGATTCGAAAGAACTCCTAACTTTCCTTTATTAATTTAGGAAAGTTAAAGTTGATAAAACGCAAAGAATCTTGGTTAATATGCGCGAAAGTCAGATTTTAGGCGCGCAGTTCCCACATGTTTTCCATAATACTTGCATGTATTGATTATCAGTGGTGAGGTATTCTCAACTTTGTAAGTGTTCAATTCATATTTGTTGCTGTTTTTGCATATTTATTAATGAAGCTCTATTCGTTCCTTTAAATCCTATAGATGAGAAACCTTTTGAAATGAATTGCCGGTCTTCCAGTTTCAAGTCGTCAGAATTTTCATCTTTCAAAAAAAGCAATTAATAAATTATCAGCCATGAAATGCGTAGTTGTTTTTTATATATCACTCATGATAACCTGATGAAGATCGGTGTGGCCAATCGAAATATAGTTGCTTAAAATTATCGTCCGGTTTGTCAACTTTTCCCATACTTCATTTATTACGTAGTTGTTTTCCCATTTGGAAAAATTAGTAACTAGAAGCGTGATCCAGTCCGGCTAGCTATAGGAGTTCATTTAAGAAAGAAATCATGTTCTCCGTGCATTCATAGCCTGGTGAAACGTTTGGGAGAATTCGAGAGCAAATTAGTGAAAACTCGAAACGCAGTCGAGGGTTTTCACCTGCTCGAGAATTCTCACAAACTTTGCCAAGTTTTTCAACAGGCTATGGAAGAATGGAAAACATGTTTTATTTCTTTTATAAAATTATTTTCAGTCTTAACAAAGAGAAAGATGATATATGAAGCGCTTACTGTAAATTCTCAAAACTCGGAGTCAGCCAACTATGAACCACATTGCTTACGTCATTTTCATGCTTCATAGCGCTATGAAAACACACTTGTTGACCAATCAAAACCCACGTACTATCCAAAATATTTTATAAAAAGTTTTAATGAACAATCACGCTTGCGATACAAACATTGGCTAACTTTCTGTGAATGGAGAATAACCAATCAAATAATATCCTCGGTGTAGTTTATTTATCTTCGATTCCTGCCATAGAAGCAGATTCAAGCCAATCTATGCACTAATGTTAATTACATTACGCATGCGTGTTCTAATTCGAGAGTAATTATCCAGGGTCGTACCAATGATTTTTCGTCTGCCGAGGCAAACTCTACACACCTTTACAGGGTTCTCCTGCATACAGACAGGATTTCTCTGTTTGACGTTTTGTTTTCACCCCTACACAGAAGATTGCCTCTAAGATCTTTAAGGAGAGTGACCACATGGATGCTTCATGTTTAAAAAGCTGTCATTATTCATTATTGTATAAACACCTTGTTTAGTTTTCCTGGCGGATGCAACTGCACCCACTCCCTTACGATATTGCCCTTCAGCCGGACAATAACATAAAAGCGAGGCTTTCTTCCAAAAAACCCTGAAATGCGATGGCATCGAGCTACGGGTCTTTCGCGGGATGTCGCCCTCTAGTCCGACAGTACCCAGGCCTCTGCGACTTTAAACTGGCTTGCGATTACATGAAAGAAAGGGATCCTTCCTAATGGTGCTGTTACACTGCGCAATTTTTTCAGCAACTTGTCTCGCAACGCCGTTTGCGACAGAAGTTGCTGGTGAATTGCACAGTGTAACAGGGGTCGTCTCGCAACTTTTTTTGTTGCACGGAGCGTTGCACAAAGTAGAACTCTAGTCTACTTTTCGCAACGCATTGCAGCAACTTTCAACGCCATTGCACAGTGTTTCACCCCTCCAGCAACTTTTGCTGCAATTTTCGAGTCACGTTCGCTGTCAGAGCATGCGCATTTTCTGATATCGCCATCTTGATTCTGGCTCCCAGCTTACCTCGGCCCAAAATGTTGCAAGTTGCTGGAGAAAATTGCACAGTGTGACAGGGCTATGATAGGTTTTCGGCAACTTTCATTGCAACGGCGTTGCGAGACAAGTTGCCGAGAAAATTGCGCAGTGTCATAGCACCTTAAAGACCCTAAAATACGATGACATCAAGCTTTTTCTATGTTTCTATATATAGGCTCGAAATCGACATGATTAATCTTTTTTTTTCTTTTTAAAGCCGACTTCATGTGATAATTCAAAAATTTTGTCAAGTTTCTATTGGTAGATAAAGTACTTGTCATTCAGCAGCATAATGTGATTTCGAAACAGTTTTTTGTTTTTAGCCTTGTTTTTCCTCTTGGTAATAATCTAGGTGAAATTTCCGTGTTGGCACATACTATTGTTCAATCATGCGAACTAACCTTTACACAGAACCTAACTTCTATACGAAACTTTGCATCCATAAATAAGCATGTGCCAGTACAGAATATATCTATAAGTAAACGTGTGTAGACAGTAAATGGGCCATACATTTATTCTGCATGCTAGTGCAGCGGCTTGTCATTTACTGACCTATCTGACCATCTTCCAATCAGTTTGCAATATTATCTGATAAGGTAAAAATACTTTACCTTTCGTGATAAAAGTACAAACAATACAACCGCATTCCAAGCTCAGCTTCAAACTGCTAATTGGGAAGATGGAGTTATGTCAGATGTCAGTTTTAAAACGATTAAAATTGATCGTGTCAACGAAGTTTTATTCTTAGGAGTTATACTTGATGAATATTCGTCTCGGAAATCTCAGATACAAAACGTTGCAAGAAAACTTTACAAAACAATAGGTACTTTTTACAAATCAAGTTACTGCCTTAATAAAACTTCATTACGCACTCTCTACTATAGCTTAGTTTATTCTTATTTATTATATAGACAAGAGTGTTTTACTGGAAAATATACCACTCGTAAAATTCATAAAAACTACACCCGGGACCCAAGTGCTTTATTTTCAATAATCTCACACGTAAGTTTATCGATGACGTAATTGCGGTAATTTCCCTCCCAAATTTGTACATTTTTCAAAGCTTTGAACACTTTGAACACTCGTGTCTATAAAATAAAAGGAACATTACACGGTGACTTGAGGATATGAATTTTATTTTCTCGTGGCAAAAATGATATTTTACTCACTCGCTGCGCTCGTTCGTAAAATATTGTTTTGCCACTCAAAAATAAAATTCATATGTTCGCGCCACCGTGTAATATCCTCTATATATCTCGTTTATTTTATGCGTTTTAGATCAACGATAAATTTTTTGTTTTGACTTTTCACGAGATTCTCGAGCAGAAAAAGGTAAAAGGTCCATCCTCGAAGGCAAACAAAGATTGTCAAAATTTGTTGTTTGATGTTCACGTTGTCCACAGAACCCTAAAAAGTGAGATTTCTGCGGCGTATCAGTGAAGACGACGGTGAGCAGATGGTCAGCTCGATACATTCCAGCGTGCAACATTTGTATTCAATAATTAGGGCTATTGTTCTTTGCCGTTCCAGTTGCCGTTGCAGTCCTCATATCTTAAAGTCCCAAGTCACCACTCTAATACGGATAAGTCGCTCTGCCCCTTCGGTGCCCGTACTACAGAGGTTCGACTGTATATTATGTTAAAAACTCCAGAAATCTGATCTGTTTTAAAACTTAATACAAATTTTCGACCAAATCTGCGGTCTTCATCAGGTTGTGTGAATAAACCGTTGAAAGGTTTAAATATACTGAAAAATGCCACAAGGGACCCGCAGAAAAATTTGTATTAAGTTTTAAACAGATCAGATTTTTAGAGTTTTTAACATGATTTTAACTGATCGCCCCACGACTGTATATTATATAGACTCAATTCCTTTCGGCTGAAAATTAAGTGCTCGTAATTTTACTAGTATTGTATGTCACCTTTAATAACCCTGCACTTCTTACTGAATGTTCAGACAATTACCTCATTAATCAGCTCTTCATCGTATTTCAAGGCAATTCCATGACCGATTCTCTTAGCTCCAAGTTTAAGGGCAAACCTGACATTATCAGCTACTTCACACTTATCTCTCGTCACATATTCACCAGCATGGATTGTGGTTGGGACACCCAACTCGTTCGCCTCTTCACATCCTGCTACCATAGAATGTTTGGGCGATGAAAGAGGGTAACTACCCTCATCTCCAGCAATGTCAAACCCGACCACACCCACGGGATCGGCTGCACTCCTTTGAAGGTATTTTCCAGCCAATTTGGCCATTTTAACACCATGTTCTTTCGTCTTAGATCGCAAAGCACAAACAACAACCCCACCAAGAACAGTTTCTTGGCTTCTGTAGCCATGTAATACGGCTTCAACAGCCTCCTCACTTGTTAAACTTTCAAGGGTGTGAAGTTCTGGACAAAACCTGATCTCCGCATAGCGTACATTTTCCGAGGCAAGTCTCGAGAGAAGGTCTTTGGTAGCTGTTGTCAGTTCTTGGCTTGTTTGGAGAAATTGGTTGCAAAAATCATATACTGGCCAGTTTTTCCCTTTCTTTTGTTTAAAGTCTTTAGTCAATAATAATCTCTTTTGAGCCTAGAAAAAAAAAGATAAACTGCAAGTTGTGATTACCAGTAAAAGCACCACTGGAAGCGAAGAGGGGGGGATGCAGAGGTACTTACCAAAATTTTGGGTAGGGGTGTGCTGCTGGACCAGGGGCGTAACTAGCATTTTTGAGAGGGGTGGGGGGGGGGAGGGTTCCAAATCACCAAAAGCTGTTTGTTGATTGATAAGTATCACAGTGAGGTCGCTCTAAAAATCGACACAGTGAAGAATCAAGGTGTGAGAGGGGGGTTCTAGAACCCTTGGAACCCCCTGGCTACACCCCTGTGGACCATCACAAACCTGACCCTGTTCTAGACTAGAAATGGTTGGAGTTGAATATTTTTTCTAAGCTAGTCTTGCTGTCTGCGTGTTGCAGTAAATAGATAAAGAAACAGCGCCAATTAGAAAATGAAATTTAAACATAGGTCAGGCCTGAGAATCAGGAAAACTTCATGCACATCAAAACCCAGTCAAACCAATTCTCATCCAGGAAGAATTGTTGCACCCTTTACTAAACAGTTTGTAAATATTACAAATTTTATACCCTGTTCTAGACAAAAATTTCCGTGAATTATACACCCTGTTCTAGACTGGATGGTCTGAAAACCATACCCTGAACAGAGGAACATACCATATAGTCAACATATTGGAGTACCCTTCCAACAAGGGAAGGGCCTATCACTTGTCATTATTACTGTCACAAAGACTATAACCAAATGAACACTGCATTTCACTTTAAATAGAGAAGTACAAAAATGGATTGCTTTCTGATATTAAAATAATTTCATTACTAGAAAAACGTTGACTGTAGCATTTACAACACATTTTTTTCCATTTTAGGCTGAGCAAGTTATTTATTAAGACCAATGTTTTTTTTTCCCTTTTTATTGAATGAAAACATATGGAATTTATTTTTATAGCTATGTATGTCGATTATGGCACCAATAAGATCTTTGTTTTCCACCACAAGGTCCCTGGTTAGTTCCCTGGCTCTGCTAAGATTGAAATCTTTGCTCAAGGTTGTCATCCGCAAAATCTAATCGAACTTTCATCCTCTCGAGGTCAGTAAATGAGCACCAGCAGCTGCTGGGTGCTAACTAAGATAGATCAGTGTCCCTTCCAGGAGGAGTCAAAGACCATCAACTAAACTGTTTCAGTAAATTTAAAAAAATTTTCATTTTAATACCGGAAGGCTCAACTAATTAGCTAAAACATTCCTTAATCTACCAAACATAGTCACTATTATAACATAGATATGAGTGTTTTACTGTAAAATACACCACTGGTAGATTTCATATGAAACTACAGTATATCCGGGATATGAGTTACATATTTTCCATATCCTCACTAGCACTAGTGAAGATATCGCTGACATCATTTTTTTGTTCTTCCCGCAAAATAAAGACACTTATTTGGAGATCATTTTTGTCTAGTTTTCTTTTATTTTTGAAACACTTGTATCTATGTAATAAAAGTATCTAGAAAAGATACTTTTATTACATAGATACAAGTGTTTCAAAAAAATAAAACAAACTAGATATAATCTGTATATGATCTGTATAAATTTAAATAAAATTTTAAAAAATAAATAAAATCTATATAATAAAAATAAAATTACACACTGGCTT
>JANCMA020363939.1:0-11493 GCA_024336925.2 Zoanthus solanderi | reverse complement strand
CTTCGTTTACTCCTTAGTTTTAGTTTCGATTGAGAAGATATATCAAACACTCGAGACAGTGTTTCATCACATTTCCAGAAACCTCGAATTTCGTCAAAAATACTCCGCTGCGCGTCGTATTTTCAACTCTCTTTTCTGTGTTTGGAAATGTGATGAAACACTGTCTCTCGCGTTTGATATATTACTACCAGCACGTGTGTGCTATCTATACTTGACTTTTATCATTTAAGCCACACCCCATTTACTATTACTAGAAATCTTATTAACTGCGTCTAAGGCTACCTCTATGTTAGGAAGTCACCTCTATAACATCCGTCAGTGTTTCAATAGCGCGAAAGAGCTTGGCTGTGTTCAACTTCATATACCCCTGGGAGCAAGTCCACAACTTGGTGGAAGTCCCAGCCAGTACCAAGCCGTAAGCGGACTTGTAGTCGTAGATCTTCTGCACTTTGATTGAAGGGTGATTTATCACATCTTTCTTGCTGCCCAGCTCGTAAGAATCCATCAATATGCCTTCAACTTTCCTCTTCACTAGAGCATCGTAAATCTCCTCAAACGTTGTGTAATTTCCTTCTACGATGAAAATATATATAAGAATATAAATTTGTAAAATATTTTATCGCGTAACTTGATTAAGGAGGTAAATTTGAGGTTTATATTGTTTTGTTTAAGGCATGAAATCACCTCCAAGAGCAGTTGATAAGAAAACCATTTTGAGTTGAAACTTAATAAAATTGAATCTGTGAGAAAAATTGGCGCCAAAATACTTTTCGAACGAGTGACGCGCTGTGTGTCCTTTTAGGTTTGGCGGAATTCCCGAAAGGTGCTTTTGCTTTCGTTCATTGGATAAACAAATGAAACAGCAAGCAAAAGCAAAAGTTACTGCATAAACAAGACCAAGCTGTTATGGACATCACTAGGTAGAAAATATCTATAGTGTGACATTACCTTCGTTTACTCTTGCGTTCTTCCTTAAGGCAAGAAAATGTTCGGGTGTTCCAGAAATTGCTGCAACCTTAGACAACAGAAGAATTAAAACGCCATCAATTTCCACAACAGTATGAAAAAATTAAAAAAAATCATCAAAGAAATACAGTGATTGTATTTTGTCAGAAATATGTAATCTCACAAACCTTTGTCCCATACAATGAAGTCTTTACTTCAACCACAGAGATGGTAATGGCAGTTGTAATAGCGCTGGTGAGAAATCCGACAACTATTAAACCAACAGCGATGCAGCAAGTGGCGAAAATTCTCGCTTGTACAGAAATAGGTACTCGGTCACCATAGCTAGTGAAAAAAAACATAGAACAAGGTTATCGTGATGTTTTATAATGATGACTTTGTATAAAGCTACGAAAATATACAAAATAGATACTTTATGCATATACCATACGTGTGGCTACAGCAAGTAAATTGTTGGTTTTCACACAATCCCAAGAGACACAAAATACAATAGACATAGCGGCCATGTTGGTGTGCCAAACAAAACAAATAATCAAAATTCTTTTATTAAGAGTACACCAACATGACCGCCATGACGTCTGAAAACTGGCAATTATTCAACGTAAGAATTTCTTACTTAGAAAACTGACGTTTTTAGTTATTGCAATGAAACTTTCAGCAACTACAGATTGAAAAATAAGACATCTTTCGAGATCTATTGGATAATTTCGGCATCCATAATATTACATGAAAAAATATGCAAGTGTCATTCCTTAAGTATAATTGCCTCCTTAATGAACGTTTTTGAATAATAAGCATTAGCTTGGCTTTGTAAAGACCAATATAATCAAGGAGTAATAAACGATAAGATTGGCTCCTAAAGGATTTAGCTTTTTTGCCGGGTATGTATGTACTGGAATTTATTTGGTTAAACCACATTACTTATTCTTTAACAATCTTCTCTAAGATTGCAATGAACTTCAATCAGCTCACTTAAGCACAGCCTTGAGAACAAAATTTCTTTAATACCTGAACCTATACAACTGTCATCCTGAGTTGTTAGAATAATTTTACCTAAACATGTCTACTGTTGTCATAACATGTTTGATAACTCTTTTTACTTTCCTAATCCCACTGTTGTTATAGAGATCATGGAGATAAAGGACCACCAAAACATTTTACTTTTACTTACCCCACCGTTGTCATGGAGATAAAAGACCACCAAAACCCTTCACCACTTCCTCTTACAAAAGAGGGTGGAAAATGATTCGGGTTAAAACTTGTGTCCTTAAAATAAAAGAAAATCATTACACTGTCATAAGAATTACTTTTGTAATCATATACATGAAAAAACTACTTGATTCTAATTGGTCAAGAGCAGTGCAATTACTTTGTAATTCTGTGCAAAAAAGTGTAATTCCGTGCAGAATTTTTAATTTCGTGTAATTACAATCTCAGAGCTAATAAGCCAATCAAAATGCCGAAGTTTCTATGACAACGATGGAGGCATGAATTGCCCGTGCACACATGGATTGCCACAATGCTAGTAAGCCAATCAAAATGCAGAAGTTTCTATGACAAAGTTTGAGGCATGAATTGTCCGTGCATGCATGAATTGTCACGTTGTCACTGTCCAGTTTTGTTATATCACCGCCATTGATATTGACTTCAAACTAAGCATTTTAATGCTTCAAGTGAAACGTTTTGTCTTTGAGCTCAGCATAAGAGTAAAGCTGACTAGTCTTTAAAAAAGCGTAGTTAGAATCTTAGCATTCTTATTCAACACAAGTTTCTGGCGCAAATTTTCATTTCGCAAAGAAATCCAAGACAATTGTTTATAAAATTTGGTTGGATCTGCACACTCAATTTCTCAAGGTTCTGTATAAAAATATTACTGTATACACCAAAGAAGTGCACTTACAAGACACCACATGAAGACCCCTGCCAGTAGCGCCAGCACTACATACATCAAACACAATGGAAATACTTCTGATAGTGCATGGCTAATCTGTTCGAAAGCCCCCTTCTTATCAATCATGATGACAAATGCTACCCCAGGGGATTCCACGAGGGGAGTATATCGATAATAGGCGTTATAAACCTCCATCCCCTCGAAGCCGTACACAGGAAAGTGTAGATCGGTATGCTCACTTATTGCAGCCTTCATAGACATGTCGTTTGGTTTAAGTCCAATGGAGTTGTTGCCACTGAAGTTAAAGTCAACAAAGGACTTGCCATGAAGGCGACAGGTGCGACAGCAGAATACAACAAGTTCCTCAACAAAGGGTGGTATGATACCGGTGATGTTACCGGGAAAGGAACTGGTTTTCCCGTGAGTCGATGACACGTACGGAGTGAACACTCGATAGTTCGTTGTTAGCCTCTTATTACAGCGACAGGTTTCTAAAAAGGAAAAGACATCACTAAGAATGTAACTTAGCTGAATTGAACTATATTCTACTTACCGACGATAAGGCAAATGATGAAATAAAACTGATGTTTGTCGAGAAAATGGCATTAAAAAGGTCAATATTAATGAAAAGCCGTTAGAAAGTAAGTGATCATACTCTTTGCTTGAATTGCAAAAAACATTTTTTCATGAACACTAGTCTCCATGTGGCCTTCCACTTTTGGTAAGAAAACAAATGCATAACGTTTATATTTCACCCAGTAACTCTACAAGATTTTTCCAGATGAACCATTTCCAAGGAGAATTTGAGTGTTGATTTGCCACTGTGCGCGCAATATTATGCATTGTCATGTGATCAAATGGCGAGAGACGAAAATGGTCATGTTGCTTAACCGAGAATACAAATGCAATCGATAGGTTTTTCATGTTCCAAGCAGCTTTGCAATTTCGGTAGTATTTAAAATCGTTTTTTTTAAATCGTATTAAAAGTTGTAAAAGACAAAAAACTTAGCGGCTATGTTAGTTTTTCAAACAAAAGAAACCGTCAAAACACTGATTTAAAAGAAACCAACTGGATGAAGTTTCTCATATCCACCTTCTTCTGCTTACCTCCAAAAGTAATACCAGAAGGTCCCGCTCCTTTTCTTGTAAGACCCGAAACATGGATTTCATACCGCATAAAATGTTCTAAGCCAGTTAGTTCGGTCTGTAGAGTGCTGTTCCTAACCGAGAAACTCACAGGCAGCCCATCCATTTGAAGTCCTCCGTTCCTAACGGCTCGGTAGGTAATGCGATAACCAACTAACTTTATGAGTTCCTCTTCCCCTACGAAAGGTTTCCAGCTGACCGGAATACTGTATGGCGTAGAATAGTTTGTTACGGTCACGTTCAGTGGAGCTTCGCTGATACCTTCGAAAAAGAGTTTCAAATTATAATCATACAAGGGAGTAAGAAAGTTTACACTTTTTGCCCTAACATAGCACAGAATGCCCGGTCATTTGGATAAATTAGCATATCTTTGAATACATTAGAGTTCATTAAATCGAAGATATTAATCAGCGCGTGGAGTTCAAATAGAGAGAAACATGGCGAAATACGCAAAACAGCTAGCCAACCCTTCTACACGCTAGTGTTCCTGTTCTGCGCTTTTTTTAAAAGTTTGGCACAGGTTTTTGCGGCTGAGTCTACACTGGATCATCTCCAGTTTCTAATAGGGTTAGAAGATGAAAACTTCTCTGACTTTTAAAAAAACTTTGCGATTTTTGGTTAAGCAGATAAGTCTTTGACTGGATCCTGGACGGGAAACTAATCAATTGCGGGTTAGCTCCAAGCAGACGTTAATAGTCTATTTACCGATCTTGTGAGGATGGGAAGCTGATTGACTATTGGCGGAAAAGGTCACACAAATTTTCAAATCTCGGAATAGCCGGGAATCGAATCCGAGACCTTGGAGTTGAAGGGACAGATTTCACTAACTGTGCTCTCCTGGACGCCAATTAGAAGCGGTATGAGATTAAACCCAATGCGTTAATCATCTGGATCACAACACCGAACTTGCTGTAAAAGCTTCGCTTATATACTATCTTAGACGGCGACTTCACAATAACGCTTGTCAACGTCGAGACGTCACTAGTTACATAAATATAAGATTGCTACGCTTTTTCATTAAACACACATTTGCAGAAAATCAAGCTGAAAAATGAGAGCTCCAGATGAGGGTCAAATATCCTACAATGATAAGAATTTTAATGTCAACCTACATACGCAAAGTTAAGAGTGACTATAGAGCTTTCACCCTTAAATTTTGAAATAAGATTTTTGATGTTAAAAAGCGAGTTCTGATAAAAAAAATCCTTTGCATTAAAAGGTCACTTTTGACACTTGTTTTATATGGATTATTGATTTATTAAATTATTGATCAGCAAAGGTACTAGCCAATAGCCAATTAATAGACAAAAGGCAAACCCAAACTCCATCTTCCATTGTTCTAGCATTATTTCATCAACCAGCAGTTTTAGCTTGCTTACCCTTGGTATCAGACATGACATTATCGGAGGATGTGTTCCCATGACCTTTCCTGGTGAAAGCATTGATCATAAATTGGTAGCTATAGTCGGGCGATAAACCATCTATTAGTGTAGTGAAGGTTGTTGAAGATACTGTTCGCGTATTCCAAGAGTGCAAACCATACAGACGTTTATACCTCAATCGGTATCCCTGTATGACGCCATTTAGACAATATTTTGGTATTTTTTTCCACTGAATGACCAAGGACTTGCCATTCGGAACCTCAAATGTCACGTCTTGCGGTGGTAAACACGGCACTAGAATGGGAAAAGGTTTTTAAATTTTACTATGGAGACATTTTGTTGGTATTGCTCTCAATTTCGGAAAATGCGGATCAGAAGTCTGAAAAAGATTCCAACGGGACGTTTTCCAAAAATAACAGAACAGAGAACAGCTAGCTAAAAATATTCGAATGTATTACGGTAATTATAAACTACTAACGTTGTTAAACGATTAAGAGAGGTGGGCAGGCTAGTCGTTCTAGATACGAAGTCCATATTTTACACCGAAAAACGTAAGAGGCAATGGTATTTTGTAAAATGAAAGGCAGCATCCTGTTGATCTCAAAGGGAATAACGTCACTGAACTCAATATTGTACAGTGATGGTCATTTGTGCTTAAAGATTTTTTTCAAAAGTAATATAACTAAAATACGTTAAAGCACTTCGGCGGGTAGGAAAAAAACTCCATTTATGAAAAGGTCTTTTGTCGTCCAAACAAAGCACAAGGCCCTTAAGCTCCAAACGTCATCTCAGGAAACATTTTAAGGTCAATAACGTTTACCCTTTGATTTTCAATTAAGATGGTCTCCAGTAAAAAACCATAAGAAGCAAGTCAAGCCAAAATTTTCAAAATCTCGCTTGAAAACGTGGAGCAAAGTAAAATTGGTACACTGGGCGGCAAATAGATCTTACGACTATTTTCTCCATACATCAAAATTCTCAACGCAAGAAATCACAACTCCGCCAACATAAGCTGCCTCTCACAATCTTTTCATTGAAGAACATATATGATTTGTAAGATATACAATTAAGGGTTAGAGATTGTTTCAAGTGTTTTGTTTACAAAAAGACGAACGCGCTGCCCACACAATGAACGGATAATTTGAACACTGCACTCGGCTTCACCTCGTACAGTATTGACAATTTCAAGTTCCTTGTGTGGTCAGCGCGTGCGTGTATTTGTAAACAAAAGAAGAACTGAGACAGTCTCCAACGCTTTTAATATGCAATCTGAGTTTGTTGTGTTGCACGTGAGCGACTTATGCATGACTTTACGAACTTAAAGGAAGAATTTGAACAAACTAGAATTTAATTGAACATATGTTTAACAAAATAATTTTTGCATTGCACAAAATGAAATAGCTAGTAGCGTTCTTGAAACAATAAATAGGAATATAAACATATATGAATTTCCATTCTTTGGCGCAACGTTAAAGGTTAATGTGCTAGATTACAGTTGTGTAGAAAATAAATTTCTCCACTGAATTGTCTGTTTTGTCAAAACGCTGCTCACAAACACAAATCACACAACTAAACATGTATTGTAAGTCGAAAACCCAAAATTTCTTTTGACAACATTTCAAGTCAGAAAGTCTTCGAAACATGCTTGTAGTTGCACCAAACTTTCTTTTTCTTGCCTAATAGTGAGATCAACAACGGCTGCGGAGTTATGTATGAGGTTATATAAATCCTTGGCGTTTTCCTTGTAAACTTATATTTTAATGCATACATTAATCACTCGATTAAAAGTTTAAAGCCGAGTGAATGAATTCACCTTACTCCTAAACCTCATGGATGACGTCAGTCACTCCTACACAGAAGGAAAATCAAAGGCTCTATGAGCCACCTCATGGATGAATGTGATGCTCTCCTTAGAGTCCCACATGCTTACGCACTCAAAATATTGGTCTATATAAATACCCAGCGCGCGAATGAGTTATGAGGAAAGATGAGCTTTGTAAATTTGATGAATAAATTAATTTCCCTATTAAAGTTAACGAGAGTGACCGAGTGAATTAGCATCACTCCTAAACGTCATCCATGAGGTAACCAGAAGTAAAAACAGAAGCACTGCACGCTGTCTATAGCTTTGTTCATTTTCTCTCTAGTTGTTATCTATAATCTCTGACAATTTGTCTTTTTGAGCTTCTGCAAACCTTGCGGACTCGGCTAATTTTAATAACACATAAAAAGTTTACGTTATTGAAGTTAAAGCAAGGTTTTGACGTTGTCAAACGTAATGCAAAATCATGTGATCGATGACAAGCAAACGAAGGATGCATATTAAGACATGATATATTATACGATGTAAAATATTTGGCATTCCTAAATAATCCCGAGTTTCAGATTCTAAAATTTGACGTTTTTTCTAGGAAGAATGCGATTTTATGTATAGCAGTTACGTTGATAAAGGATTTCTTGACTTTCCCTTAAACCGGACCAGGGTTTTAAATTTTCTGACAAAAAAACAAACATTCAACTCCATTTTTAAAAATTCCCTGATGTTTTTCAGATTCGAAGAAACCGTACTCTGTACTGAGAGATCCCTACCGGCCTTGAAAAGAAAACATTGTTGTGCTTACCATCTTCGTCAGTTTGAGCTTGAAAAAGACTGCTGAAGTTTCCGCCGCGAATCGTTATTGCTTGTAAAGACACATCATAAACTGTGTAGATTTCTAGTCCTATTATATCAAGCATGTATCCATCATTTGGTAAACGATGTAGCAAACAACTTCTGTTATCTCCATCAGGTATCGACACATTTGAACCACATGCATCATTGATATTCGTAGTAATATACGTGTAGTTATCCGCAGGGAAAACAACTTTACGGTAGCGTACTGTAAAGGCGCGAACTAAGCCGTTTCTGTGATCAGGTGGAACATTTGACCAATGCACCCTCAAACTTTTAGAGCTGGTGTTGAACACGCTAATGTCCACCGGAGGCATCGACGGTGCTAGGCGTAAAATATAAAAAGGACTAGTAACTAGTATACTGAGTTTAAAACTAATACTGAGAGTTAAAGGAGCGTTAAGACTGTCATTTAAGCATTTGCTTTTCAAAATTGATTCTGAAGAAATTACTGTAATTTTTTGATTTTTTAAAACAAGATGTTAACTCTAACATTGACGGCTATTGGGAATGATGTTGTTTTTTGTTTCGTCCAAGAATTTTAGGGAAAAACTGAAATTTTAAGGAGCTGTTCGCAAAAAAACTACGGAACGATTTTTAAGCGACACTTAAGAACTTTTCATCAACGACTAAAGTAGATAGTTATGTTAAAAAAAGAAGTGAGGAAGGCCATGCATCGATTTAAGAGGAAGCCCATGGAAAAGTTGTAACATACCATCTTCAGCGGTTCTTACTATTAGTGGTTCGCTGTAAACCCCATCTGCAATAGTATAACCTAGTATTTGTATGACGTAATCAGTGTATTTATCAAGTCCCACAATCTCCTGGTTGTACATATCGTAATGGACGTCCGTTGAACGCCGCCTACGGGAGCTGCCAACAGTCACATTAAAAATCTTCGCAGAAGATGGTCCATCTTTGAGTTTGTAGTATTTGATCCGAAAGCCTTTGATGATGCCGTTCTGATGTCGGCTGATGATGTTTTCCCATTCTAATTTGATGCTTGTTGAACTGCTATTGAAGGCAGTGATATTCTGAGGAGCGGCGCTTGGGGCTGTGTGAGATAAATTTCATTTTAATACCATCTGTTAAGCCATATAAAGTTAAGTGAATTGCAAAATTTTTTTTGCTCAAGTCGTCTTTTAAGACAATTTGAAATTTGGAATATTTGGGCCAGTTAGGTCTTTGAACATATTCTAAACAGGATGTGCGCCTGTCGAGAATTACAGCATTCCAGTTTTAAACGACAAAATTAAAACCATTTGCCGAAAGTTTTTATTTTCTTTTAATTTACAGTCTTTTTAATTTCCTTACAGCCTATTTAATTTTCCTTATTAAAAATATTTAAAGAGTACTTTTTACTTGCAGCTTTTAACCAATTTATGACTTTTGGTTCTTTTTTAAAAAAACAAATAACCTTAGCGCCTTGCCTAATTTGTGTTTAAATTCAATGACAAAATTTCTATTAGTTTATTTACTCTAAAAGACATCACATTTATTGGACATTTATATCAAGTTTTTTAGCGTATACATCAGACAAAGCTAAACATTAACCAGTATAAAGTATTTTCAAAAGTACTAATTAATCATTCAATATTTACAAAAAAAACTATTGGTAAGCTGGGATCGAGATAACATGGTTTTTAGTTCTTCCTTCATAAAACCTCTGCAAATGAATCCCTAATATAGTAATAAAACCTAAATCCCACAACCATAATGGGGAAGATGCAGATCTTATAACCGACCCGATTCGTAACTTTGTCCTGGTAGTCCAGTAAACTTGGATCCAAAAAGTCCTCAAAATGAAACAAATTGCAACAAAAGGTTTTTCAACGGAATATTGTTCCTTGATATCAATGCAATCACTGGAAAAAAACTCACAAAAAATCCGTTCATGGGAACATCCTGAAAAAGTGAGTTTTTAGAGGGTACGGAATTAATGTTTTTATTCAGCATGGAAACGAGGTTGAGACTGAACGCTAAGTTTTGCTCTTCTAAACTACTGTTTTGCAAGGTTTTTGATATTTTTTACGCCTTATTTGTGAGTGAGAACCCTTGCACCACCAAAATGAAAGACTAATGATTTTACAAGGGAGTATTGTTTTGGTATTTTCTATGGTTAAAGTGGGAACTTAAACAAGAGCAATTTACTTGTCATTAGTGTGTGCGTAAACTCGATTTGTATTTTGTTTCGGACCCGAGTAAGTGTAGTTCTAGAGTACACACATTTTTTTTATAAGATTCGTACTTTTTTGCCGAGCTTCGCAATTCTTAAAATTTTGCCATGTTGTGCCTTATATAATTCTTAAATAATAGTTTCAAAATAGGACCTCTTTTGTGGAAGCAGTGAAACCAGGATGGTCGTCGAGTGATCAAGCCTCAGTATGATTGTTAAAAAATTCTTAAAACTTTCAAAATCTGAGCCTCATAATTCTTATAAACTGGATTCTTATGAGGAAAATTGCGTAGAAGAATAAAGTAAAATTAGTTTCAGACAATATGCGGTGTTTCTTTTTATGTTTTTTCTCCCCTCCCTAGATGTCTAGACGTAAATACACAAAGTTGAATTTTGTTTCTACTTGCTCGGCCGTTCGAGATCGCACTAACAACACAACTAAATACAGTACTAAGCAAACGTTTTTACAGAGAAGAGAAAAGAAGAAGAAGTGAAGAAAAAATAAGAGAAACTACTAATTTTACTATCAATAATAATAGTTCGTATCGATCAGCAGACTCTTCCATATTCTTGGAATGACGCACGAGGAAATTTTTTGAATGTACGAGAAATTTCTTTGTAGTTTTTGCTTGATTTATTTTTCATCAAAATTTATATACGAATATATACGTATCTCGTCGGAAACTTTTATATTAAATCTAAATCTAAATATAATTTAGATAAATATAAATATCTAAATATAATTTAGATAATAATTTAGATATATTTATAATTTATGTTCTAGATGGGGGGGGGGCACTTATCCATCGCGATCGGAGTCCATGGCCTACCACAGGAACCGCTACATATGGAGAAATATGTAATCTGTATTGTAGATATGTGAAGCGAAAGTATCAACAGCCCGTCATTGTTTTTGATGGTTACAGTACAGTCACCACAAAGAGTATGACCCAGAAAAGGCGTTCTGGAAACAAGATAGCTTCCACAGTGACTTTCACCGAAGACATGAAAGCGACAATAAAAAAGAGAGCAATTTCTGGTAAACGGAAAAAACAAGGAGCAGCTCCTTCAGATGCTGCGCCAAAAGCTGAATCAGAACGGGTGCACTACTTTGCAGGCAGAGGGTGCTGCTGATGTATTGATTGCAAAAACTGCAGTGAAACTATTGGAAACCAGATGTACCACACTGGTGGGAGATGACACCGACCTCCTGGTCTTACTTCTCTTTTACTATGACATAAAAAACTGTGAGCTTTTCTTT
>JANCMA020363837.1:0-11494 GCA_024336925.2 Zoanthus solanderi | reverse complement strand
AGTCGAAATATTGTACAAACAGCTCTAACTCACGTTGTCAGGTCAGTTTTGCAAGTCTTTTTGACAAAAATATTCTACTTTGAAATTATTTTCGACTGATCAAGATCGTCTGATCCAACGTTGGCAAATGTATTGGTTGTACACGGTTTTGCACTGGTTTTTTGGTTTTAATTTGTTTTAAAATATTATTTTGAGGATAAAATGCCCCCTTGCTGAGACCAAGAGCAGATCACAACACTGGTCATGAACCTGCATTTATATCGACAATACTTGGTTCTTTGAAATTTCCTAACAGAAGATGGGAATATGGGGAAATATCAGGTTTAGGGTCTAAACAATGGCATACTACTGTGTAAGAAAGGAGATGTGGAAAACTGACAAAATTGAGAGATACTACTTATTGGAGATAATCTCTCATGAGTTTACTGAACTAATATATAGAAACACTTATTTCAGGAAAAAGCCATTTTAGGGTTAACTGAATATTAAAACCCAGAAGACAAGAGATTTTATGCAGAAAAGCTTTGTCTTGTTACAGTGCGACTGGTTAAACCGTGAACACCTAAAATATGTCAGGAATGTTTATTGTCTTTAAACCAATCACGTTCGAGGATTTCACTTGCCAAAATTGCAAACTGAACATCGTTGGCTTGATCGTA
Source organism: Zoanthus solanderi (assembly GCA_024336925.2). Classification (NCBI taxonomy): domain Eukaryota; kingdom Metazoa; phylum Cnidaria; class Anthozoa; order Zoantharia; family Zoanthidae; genus Zoanthus; species Zoanthus solanderi. Next base: position 10,835 of record JANCMA020363837.1, on the reverse strand, counting down.
ATCAAAATAAGATCAAAACTTGCTGAAAACAATGTAGCAAGGTAAGAAACAATATTTTCTGGCTAGAAGAATCGGTTTTTTCGGGTTTTGTGTGAAGTTTTCTTTATTTCATTCGCGAAACTTCCTTTTTCATAATCATTTGACGCGTGCTTGTACAACTACAATTTTCGCTACCAGTTGTGCTTGAATGCCTATTTCTAGATAATTCGGCTATGGCCGATTTCATTCTTATCTGTGACTCTGAAGCACGTCCAACTTTGTCAACTTCTATTGCTGAACCTAAAGAAGACTGGCAGGCAAACTGTTGAGTTCTTTAGCTAACTTTGTTTGCAAAACTATAAACAAAGGAACACGAACAATTTTAATAGCTGAGGTTTAAAACTAGTTTAGAGATAACTGTTGACTTAGATTAGCGGCTGAGTGTTCATTTGTATTGAGCTTTCAGCGTTTAATAAACTGTTAATATTTTTTTATGGAGTTCACTTGTTCTATTTCAGAGTAGTCGATTACGGGTAATTTGAAATTGTCGAATACTAACGGCGCCAAATTTTGAAAGGAACAAACAGCCTGGAGCGCAAGTCACCTGCGAAACAACAAATACATGCACTATTCTGTTTTGTTGTCAGTAGTCTCATGGCTAACGGCCAGAATAAGCTAAAATTAAATCAATATCCCAGAAAATCCCAAGCCGCTACAAGTTTTCCGAATAACGGGAAACACTCTGCGTTGGCGAGTAGGTTTGTGGCGTGTGATTAGTTAGAAATAACATTCCTGACATATTTCAGGTGTTCACAGTTTTCCCGGCCACATAGTAATATCTTCTTTTCTTTCTAGCAGAATTTTTAGTGTCTTTTGCATTTTTCTTTTCTGTTTTTCCCCATCTCCTAAGCCATTACGTTACTAATATTCCGCCGAAACACACGTTGATAAGGAACATGTATATATTATATTTGCTGTCAAATAGCTTTCTACAGCTCTAGAAATTTTCTTACCTGGATATGTTTTGCTCACTGCATCAATAAACTTGCTATCAAAGCCAGCCACGATAGAACCACCAACGGGAACCATAAAGTTCTTGTCTGTGCTTTGAACAAAAGCGTCCACTCGACCTATACGAGCTGCCTTGGAAAGGTAAGGGCTTTATTTTTAACAATAAAATTATCTTTTTTAAATTCAGAGGTGAAAATACAGAAACCCATTTAGTAACCAAATTTAGTTTAAGTTATATAGAGGTCTGTAGAATGCTGACCATAGGACGTAGACCTAGAGGGGACAGAGTTTAATTTTTTAATGCGGTGCATAACACATGTATGTAATAATAATAACAATAATATTAATTGCAGGAAGCAAGCACAGCGAATGAGCATGACGGTACCTTTGTTCCATTTGGCCAAGTATAAGGACTATGCACAACTTACAGCATTTCAGTTTTGATAAAAACAACTAGTAGTAATAATAATATTAATATTAATAATAATATTATCAATTTTCTTCTTCTTGCTTTCTAAATTACAGAGATTAATACTTCTGAGGACAAACTACATAATTTGATTTTAATTATTGATGGTAAAACTCGATTCAGGTTTAGGCGAAAATCGTTAAGCTGAAAACGTAGAAAAATTTTTCTGAAAAACAGAGTGTAACATTCCTCCTCTTCCAGTACGTGCTGTGGCCCCCTGCCTTCTTCCATTAAATTTCCCTCTCCTCCCCTTTGGAAGAATAAAGCTCATAACATCTTCATACTATGCATACCTGCTGTATCAGATGCATGCATTTGGACGTCTGTATTCCATAAGCATTGTTTATGACATGTGGTACTCCTTGCTCCTTACACAGCTTTGCAACTTCCTCTACTCTGCAAAATGTCAAGATATGTATCGTATGATAAGAAATGGCATCATTGCAGCCCTAGGATCATATCAGGGCTCCTGTGTCAAGATATGTATCATATCATAAGAAATTGTATCATTGCAGCCCTAGGATCATATCAGGGCTCCTGTGTCAAGATATGTATCATATCATAAGAAATTGCATCATTGCAGCCCTAGGATCATATCAGGGCTCTTGTATCAAGATGTGTATCATATCATAAGAAATTGCATCATTGCAGCCCTAGGATCATATCAGGGCTCTTGTATCAAGATGTGTATATAGTATCATGAGCAATTCCTTAGCTGAGTACTTTTTTACTATCCCCAAAAGTTACTGCTAACCTTAATTTAGCAATACCTGTCTGGGGTTCGAGGAGCAAAACAGCTAGTAGTTGTCAACACACATGCAACTGCTTCAGGGCCAAGATCCTTAATACACTTTTCAATAGCTGCTAAATTGGTTTTGAGTTCATCTCCATCAAGAACATTTTCTATGACCGCTGCTTCAAAACCTGCAACAGATGAGATCAGAAACTTACAAAAATGTAAGTGCAATAGTCTAGACAATTAATAATAGTAGTTGGTTTCTAGTGCAATATATCAGCTGCTGCAGCAGTAAATTTAAAAAAATTAAACACAAGAAGATTCTTACCTGCAGTAATGATACATTTAAAACAAGATTTCTGATCAATACGAGGCCAGATTACAAACTTAGCCAATGGACGCATTTGTCGAAGTGTGAGCAAAGTCATTACCAGGCCCATACCAGTAGCTACGGGTAATACCAAGCATGCTGATGCAGACTTCACACCTTTAAAAAATTATGGTTTACAACAGGCATCAGACACTACTTGTAAATAAGTAAAGTCTCAAAGGACCAGGCACCAAGAATCATGAACCAAACCATTTGTAAAAATAATAAGTTGGGGATCAGCCAGTTAATGATTTGTATTTTAGTCTGTGTGTAGCTAGTCACCAGAAAATGCTTGAGGTGACAAAACATAGCTGAAGCTAAAATTTGGCAAGGTTCAATAAAGAATTTTATGCCTTTTTTGGCTTTTGGCATAAGCTATATTCTGGCGTTAATCTGCTGCAGTTTCTCTAACCACAGCACAAGGTTTATGACCAAATTCAGAAGCCGCTAACAATAAGTGATATAATAGATAATAACCCAAATTGCTGACAGAAGGGTTTTACTTCACGAATGTAATATTTATAAAATAAGTTATTTTATTGTCTAGTGGGTGTAACAGTCACAAAATAAATAACGTTGAAGTTACACTTAGTGGTGTCAGAGGGCGTCACACTCATAGGCTATGCCAAGGCCACACATGAAAGCATTCAGAATAAATTATGATATCAACATTGCACATTTATAAAAATCAAGAAAACAAAATTATTTGGGAGTTAGGATCATACATTAAAGGACTGCTAGAATCAAGAATTGAGAGTAAATGCCAGAGTCAAGAAGGGGTGTCAGTACTAGTGCCACAATCATGTACACTATAGGGAAGCAATGACCAGACTCCAGTAAACAAAACTTTTTTTATGCAATAGCATTATTTTATTATAAAGTAATGCACCTATCAATGTCAAGCCCAAGGAAGGGGGACCAGCAACTACAGGAGTTTGACAATGACCTATATCCCCAGGGTAGGGAGTATGATCAAACATCATGTACCCAGGGTGGGGAATTTGTTATGGTCACCTTTTCTACAAACAGCATAAAAAAAGTAAACCCCTTGTTAATGTTCTGTATAAATGTTATCAAGTCTTTGGTACATTATTTATTGCTTTCCTCTTGTGTGCAACAAGGAATGAAGGGTATAATTATGACTGCCTTCCCTTGCCCTGAGTGGGAGGTTTTGATACTTTTGACAAATTATTTCTTGCCTGGGATTAGGAATTTTGATAAATTATTTTATAAAAAATGTCAAACTCCCCACTCTATGCCCAATCCTCCCTCCCCCAGGCTTGACATTGATAGGTGCATAAATGAGTAAACATCGTTATGTACCTGCCAGACGAATAGCATCAAGTGCCATGCAGTTAGTGAGTTTCATCATCAGTGATGAGCCTGCAGCTTTGGGCTGAATTGCCGCAATATCACCTGAACGACCAATACCATGGCTTAATCTGTTCAACAACGTTATCAATAAACATTTTACAATTATGAAAGAAATGGTTGTACTGCTATAGGTATGGTTCAGTAATGTTCCCTTGCGGTAGATCCAGGATTTTTGAAAAAAGGGGGGGGGGGCACAGCTTCTGAATTCTAGACATTGTCCTATAATAATACCTAATATACCCAAATGTTATTATAAGATACAGTAACAACCCATCCCACCAATGTGAACACAATAAGCTGGATTATAATACCTAATTATCTACCTTCTTGTTACCAGAGGATAATTCAACTAATCACAACCTGCTAAACATAATCACTTAGTTTATAGTATAATAACAATTAGATCTCAAGATTGTATGGACAAGCAGTATGTATCGATATTCTGAGAGGTTGAAGCTTGAGTAGGCAATTTACTTGGAGTTCATGAGGCTGAGTGTTCTACAAATGTTTTAGTATCAACTGTCTTAATTTTAACACCTATGAGCAGTATTGTACCTTGTTTCTAAGTATCTTTCTCACTCTACCAATATTAGCCTTATATTGCTTAAGTAATGATCTGAGTAAGAACTAGGCTGGTCAATGGCAGTGGAATGCAGAAAGTACTAATTATTGCGATATTATTAATTAAAACCACTGATTCGATTGGCTAAACTTTAAAAATAGACCATATCTTCATAAGTAAGCCAATGTATTTCTTTCCAGTTCACTCACTCAAGCCTTTCTAGTTGAAACATTTCTCTTTTTAAACTTAAGAAAAATTCCATGTGGGAAACATTGAAAGTGAAAAGGTTTTCTTTGCCTTTGTTTTGAAGTTCTATGATTGGCTAAAATTTTATAGCACAAAAAAACATTGCTTTAAAATAGAGTTTCACAGCTTTTTTACTTTAAAACTATGTTGTACATCGGTTGATGTATTCTCAGTATAAAAGTTTAAACATTCTGGTGTGGGAAAAGTGAAATGCCGTTAGAACAATAGGAGGAGCGAACCTTTACTTAAAAAACTAAAGGCAAATTTGATTCAGTCCAGATGGAAACCCTAACCCCATCCTTGTAAACAAAAGTTGCAGACAAAAAATACCTGAAATGTCTCCTTGCAACAAGAGAAGAAAGAACTCTACCTTCACGCTCCCCCGCTCCAACATTACCTGAAAGTTACAAGTCAGGTCACATTGTGGTCCTTGCAAATGTCAACTGTGCATTTGTTGTAAATCAAAAACTGACAGTTTGATAATGAAAAGCAACAAAGGAGTCTTGTAAGTAGTTTTGTGAAGAGAAACTGCAATAAATTATAAAAAGTCTCAGATGAGAAACAAAACAAAGACTGAGAAGGAGACAAAAATAATAGGAATTTCAAAGATGGCGAGAATTCTTTTTATTTTTATAATTTACTTTTCTCACAACTTTCAATCCTTTCCATTTCTTTTTGTTTTTCTACCCACCTACTGTTACCTCATTGCATTATTAGCCTTTGCATCACTATAATATAATCACTATAATATAATCATGAATGCACATCTTGATTTATCCACACACTTTGCTTTAACAAAGGATTATGTAACAGTTTGAATCTACTCATCATCACCATCTCTAATTTTGATCCAGATTTATCCCTGTAAACAGGGGTGGCCAGATTTAAGTACTCCACTCTAACAGCAATCTCTCCAACTCCCACCCTCCATCTCACTTGATTCAAGGCATCCTCCCTCTCCAAACCAACACTCTTGCTCTCTTGTGTCTTCTCCTCTTGCGTTCTCAAAACATGCCCATCATCCCTCCTCAACACATGTCCGTATCATCTCACTCCATTCGCCTTAGCTTTGCCATCTGAACCACTGTTTCCTTCAATCCCAACATCTCCATTGGGTCTGGTGTCCTCTTTTTCTCCACCAGTTGCACCAAACATTGCTCTCACCATTGCTCTCTCTGTCCTTCTTAAAATTGCCATTTCATTTTCCCTCAAACACCATGTCTCACTCCCATTTTCATTTTCATTAGAAACACCAACATTAATGTGGCAACCTATTTTATGATTATGAGAAAATTAACTTTCTCTAATCTTTTGTTTTACCTGGAAAATTGTTACTATCCATTAATGAAAGTTCCTGCAACAGCATCTCAATAGCGACATCATCCCATCCTTCACTAGGCCATTTCCTCTACAAATTAGTATGAAAATGTTTTTTTCCTCTTTGAATCAAACATTAAATAAATAATGTACAAATATACCAACTGCTAGATCAGAGTGGACTGAGGTAATACTTCATTTTACAATTCTACAAATGAGATCTATCAAGAACCTTCTTACAAGTGATCTTGGCTCATACAAGTATAAATTAGAGGATCATCGATCAGATTTCCAAATAATGTCGATCGAGTACGTTTGATAGATTCTTGTTGTTGATCGAGTAATTAAACTCTGATGGCTTATACTTGTTCACAAAAGATAGCAAGAGGAATTTAGAAACATTAAAATCTATTTGTCAATCATTTATAATAACCAATCAGACGGCCTGGTCAAAATGCGGGAGTGCTTGGTGATCATCTGTAGACCTGAATATGGTGTCACCAGCAAATAGCCACAGTTGTAACTTGTGCAAAGTTGATTATATCATTGAAAAACAATAAAAATAGGGCTGGACCCAACAAAGAACCTCGTAAGGCTCATTTGGGGAACTGTGATATAGCCCTATGGAGGAACAAACCAGAATTTTGGGTGGGGGTGTGCCGCTAGACCCTCACAAACCCCACCAGCCTGGAACAAACAGACAGCAAGACTATTCATTGTCAAAATTCAGTGTATGCTTTTTTGATGTAAACTGACTTGAAGGGATCTTGATTTGCTAGTTTAGAACAGGGTATCAAAATCAAGCCATTTTTGTCTAGAACAGGGCTGTTTGGAACATTTAATGGTCAGGGCTGTTTGGAACATGCTCCATCATTACTAATAAAAGCTTTAATTCTTACCAATTTTTTTCAAGGAAAGCCAAAAATAATTCTACTAACATACATGCTGACCATTTTCAATGTGCTTTTTGCAACCAATCATGAAGGTGTTCTCAATTAGTTTACTTTTATGTGAACTAGAACCTCCGACACGTTAATAAAGTTATTATTATTATTATTATTATTATTTATCATTATCATAATTAAAAAGACACTTTTTGTTCAATTGTACCTTACTTCAAATAGTAAATTTAAAACAAAAATGGCCAAAGGCAGAAAAAATAAAACATATATGTGGTGATGTTCTTACGTGCTCAAAAAATGTCTTGATTTGGTTTTCCAAGCTTTTCTTTGCATTTTGAGCTTGCTGGACATAAGAAGACGGAATAATCTTTGCACACAACTCAAAACTTCCTCCGTTCATTCTATCTACTTCTCGCTCAGTTCAGCTGCTGGTTTCCAGAAACAACCCGGTTAGGTTCGGAGAATTTACATGTTTATCGAGATCTTCTCTTCAAAAACGTTTTTAGACTGTACAAAGTGTCTGCGATGTGGAGAGATGTGAACGTGGAAGACAAGGGGAAATAAAAAAGAATGTGATAAGAGGATTATTAAGAAAGAAATATGTTTTTAAAAAAAATGTTCAAAGACTCAGGAAAACTACATACAATTGTCCAAGGAACAATAACTATACCTAAGCCAGTTCATGAAGAGACAGTGTTATACAAAGAACCAGCTGAAATAAATAATTGAAAAAAGGTTATTTCAACTTATCACAGTAAAGAAAGAGTGTGCACTTTTAGAAAAAAAAGGATTCTAACTGTATTTGATATCAAGTCTAAAACTGATGAAAATACAACCTCTCCTAACCACACGTCTCGTCTACGAGACTGTATGGAAATGAGGCAAGAGAAAACAACATCAAAATTTCAAGATTTGACCAGAATTTTTTTTCAAAAAGTCGAAATCATGTCTACGCTTTCAAAAGGAAAAACCATTTCTGCCGTTATTGAACAATGTCTGGATAATTGTTTACTTGTTCGATTTAATCACCGCTCCAAAATTTTTCGCGGAGTGTTGTTTGATGAGAAACATTCGGTAGTTTCGAGGTAATGGGAGTGAATAGTATAAAGTAATGTTATTTATTCATTTTGAAATATTAAAGGTATAGAAAATTATAGCAGCTAATATTTGGACTTACTGTGGTTCTTATCTACATTATGCAGAACCTCGTTACATGGCCAGAATATACAAAGTGGTGATTCGAATAGAAGAGAGACCTGCCATTCCGCACCAAGTCATAAATATCAAAGAGACTCGAATGAATCTGGAAAGCAATACAGAAACTTAAACAGTACTAGGAGAAACAATGTGTCTAATAAACTCAAGGTTTTTACAAATTTTGGTCCGGAACAAAGTGCGAAAACATTCGGATCAAGTTGTGGGAAAGAGTCAAAAAATTCTCCACAAAAAACAGACATTTCTAGCAGCTCTAAGCAATCATTAATTGGTCAAAGATCATCTAAAATAAAATCAAAATCAGAAAAAAAGAAAAAAGCAAATGGACGTTCAAAATGTTTTACAGATACCACGACGCCTAATGTTCAAAATGAAAGCCAAAATTCAAAGAGAAAATCCAAAAGTTTTGATATTAAGCAGAGGACATTTGAAAATACAAGATGGCCATCAATACCAAAGAGCCCATTGAAACTTTCGCAAGATGTAAGCAATAACACGGTGACTCTTCAGAATTCTAAATCTTCTCAACCTGAAACAGTGAGTCCGAAGAAAAATGAAGTTAAGAAGACAAAAATAAGTTCTTCAGAAGGAAAGCAGTTGTTCAATATTAGCTCAACAAATACTTCACCAATTGAGTTGGACTCCATGATAGAACCAATGAATAAAAAGAGAAAACTAGATTTTGCTGCTCAAACTGTAGATAATGAAATAAAAGAAAAAGAAATTTTTATTGCTGTTACAGAAGCAGTAACTCAAAGAACAGAGCATTGTGAAAATAGATCAGTTGATGGAGTAACTAACTCATTTCCAGGAATAGCAAATAACTCTGAACTTAGAGATCAATGTGAGCATGTCAAACAAGACGTAAGTCTGTGTACCACAAGGCCAGAAGATTTACTCTTTGGTAATGATAAGCCATACTGCTATAAACATTTTGCTAAAACAGGCAAAGGAAATAGTTCAACAGCAAGTTTGGAAGATTCAATTTATGAGTTAGAAACTAATGAACCAAGACAGCTTAAAACTGATATCAAAACACTTGGGGTATCCTTAATTGACTTAACTGGTAATGACAATGTCGATGTGCAAATTGATGGGGAAAATAACGATGAAACAAATCAAACAGTTAATGCAAATGCTAGTCAGATCATTCAGAGTAATTCAACTTGTTCAACCCCTGTGAAACGGTCAGCACGACTCAGTGAAAGAAAGGAACGACAAAAGTTTATTGAGGAAGTATTACACATTGAAAGTAAGAAGTTAAAAATGTCAGTTGAAACTTATAAAAAGAACTTAACAGTAAAGAATCTTAACAGTTCCCCTAAAAAAATGATTGAACACAGTAATTCATCAACAAAAAACAATGCATCAAAAAAGTCTACTTCAGGATCAAATGAATCAAAGATTTTGATTGCATCCCAAAACAAAAGTTGTAGATCTAGATTAAAACACACTGGTGCTAGAATCAAAGTGACTCCTTTAAATCCGGTTAAATCATCAAAACAACAGACAAACAATGCTGCCAAAAACTGCCGAGTTTCAGTTGGTGACATTGTGTGGGGGAAGGTTCATGGTCACCCATGGTGGCCAGGTAGAGTTCTTGCTGTCAGTGGAATGAGTGGAAGCAGAAATGCACATGTTGCATGGTTTGGATCAAACACCAGCTCACTTATGGTCGCTCATGAACTTGCAGCATTCTCAGCAAATTTTAAGAAAAGATTTCGGCGAAACAAGCGGGGTGCTTATAGAATAGCTGTGCACCAGGCAAAGGAAGCTGCTCAAGCTCTTGAAAAAAAAAAGTAAGTTAAGATGACAAATTTTGTACATATTATGTACATTTGCATTTTTGAGTCCATTAAAAATCATGTATCGTGATAATAATGGCAAGGTATTGTAAGCTGGCAATTTTCTTAAACAGTGAAGTTAGTTCATTATGTCATATAGTGTATTTATTTAGTTGTGTGTAAATCACTGTGATACACAATAATTATAATTATGATTGCTCCGAGAGAGGCATTACAATATTTGAAGTAGATGGTCAGAAAAATGGAGGACAACCAATAAGAACATGGAGAAGGCAAGTTCAGGAGGAAATTAGGGAAGTGTTTGGTTTGAAGAAAGAAGTTGCTTATGATCGAGTAAGATGGAAGAAGGTGTGAAGTCAATGGCTAAGTGAATCTGGCCACCTTCGTTCTCAGGGATCACACCAAAAATGACATTATGAAATCCTTATGGTATTTTGAATGAAATAAATATAACTGGAAAAAGAAGTCTTTTTGTGATTCAGACCCTTACCCCTGTGATACTGGTGCAGTTCTGTTAGCAACTGAGCTGTATATGAAGCTGTTGGGTGGGTATTGTGATTTCATACCACTCAAACGGGTACAATAGTTCTAAGTGGCTTATGAAGTGATTTTTAATTTGTTGTTAAGAAAAACATCACTGTTTGACAAGCCAGCTTTACTCAGTCGTTAGGGTAATGTTAGGGTTAACGTTACAGTTAGCCATAATTATATACCATAATACTTTTTGTCTACCCAAAATTTTGCATAAGCATATTGTTTCATAGGAATGCTATTAATTCACTGAGCATTGATATCAAAGACAATTGCTCCTACTCTTCTTTCACCAAAAAGCTCAAGTCTCATCTTATC
>JANCMA020363733.1:0-11494 GCA_024336925.2 Zoanthus solanderi | reverse complement strand
AGTAGTAGTAGTAATAGTAGTAGTAGTAGTAGTAGTAGTAGTAGTAGTAGTAGTAGTAGTAGTAGTAGTAGTAGTAGCAGTAGTATAAGCTGTAATATATCTAACAATTTTCCCCTGAAGTGGAGATGACTAGTGAGTAATTATTCTTTGAAGTGAAGGTGAATATATTTGGCTTTCACCGACACTGAGGTGAAGAATTACATTAGCAGTAGTAATAAGGACGAAACAGCTGTCTACGGTTAAAGTTACTGGCCTAGTATATATTGGTTCACTGACAAATTAACTTCTACGTAGTTTTCCAGCCTTGCATTTTATTTTACTCAATACATTAGCATATACCCAACTAGCTAATTAGTGAGAAACATGCTTTTTTTCTGATAGCGGTGTGTGATTTTTTGTTGTAATATGTTTCGTCTCGCTTTCTTGCACATGCAGAGATAAAATTTTTATAAACATTTGTTGAGCTCACTCTTGCACATTCCCTCCAATTCTGTTTTGAACTCAATCTACTATTGAAACCACTCTATAAGAACGAAATATTTTTGTTTATTTATGTATCTTGAAGTCGGAGAAAAACCCTAGGAATCAGATCGAGGCTAGGGTCGATGAGGTGGGAGGTGCGACTGATGATCTTCCCGCCATTCTGACACCCGTGATAAATTCGTATCGCTGTTTATATATACATTTAAAGTCATTTCAATAACCCTGAAGGGCTTGAGGAGACTGCATCATTAATACATTTATGTCAAATCGATTGATCAGTTAACCAACAGACAAATGCAGTAGCCGAAGAAGCACGGATAAAATAAATAACCGCTTAAAATTTCTAATATGTAAAAGATTTCATTTTGTTATTCGATATGAAGGCCAGAAAGTTAACTTTGGGTCCCGAATCCGGTTTGGCAAGTTGAATTTTTTTTTATATCTTTATATACGGTTTTTGTCAAATTGTATTTCTCTGCATTTAAATTGTTTAGGGAACTTCAGACTCAAATTTTGTTATCAGTTAGTTTGCTTGTGACTAAAACGTGTAATTGGCAAATAGTTATAAAAAAAGTTTATTCTAAATATTATCAACAAAGATATATCTTAAAACAATGAAAACTCTTTCCATTAAGCCAACTGATCAAGCAGTTAGAGCAAGTGCTTCTTAATGGCAAATTTTCTTTGCCCTCGTTTCTGCTGTTGATGACGGGATGCGCAGTGTCGTGGTGAATATATCTCAATGATTTTGAGTTGAGAGCTCACACATTTGAACATCAAAAGAAAATCCCCTTGGCAGCGCCAGCTTTCGTCTTGCGTTGAACAAATCTTTTCTGCAGATTTAGAACTTAGCAAATTTTCCTGCTTTGGAATAGTTTTTCCATAAACCATAGCAGTCACTGCTAGCAGCGAAACCAAAACGTGCACCATATTTTCCTACAATTTATAATGAGACACATTAGATAAATCTATCTAAATTACGCTTCTGTGGAAACTCGACAACAGAACATAAATGCATGCACGGTTCGTGCCAACAGCAAAGCCCAATAACACTTACCGTGGCATATTCCTTGGTGTTGACGGCACCACAGAAGCTTGGAGTTGATAGTTATATTTCTGAAATCTTAAGCTTCGGTGTTTTAGTGTTTTGTTCTTGTTCTTGCCATTTTGCCGTGGTTAAGGCACAGCAATAGTTATACAGCGCAAACAAGTCAGTTGTTTTAGTGCCTTAACTTTTTTTTGCATATTCAAACTATCATGTGCCCATACAAAGGTAAAATGGTAAAGCGGCAGCATTTAGTGCCACAAAGAAGTCCTTAGTATAAGCTGTGGTGCTATATTGATATTGTTTTGTTTTTGCCAAGAAAGAATTTGGGGTTGGGTTTTGGAAAAAGAAATTCTTTACCCTGGAAAATTCCTGGAATTTTCTGGAATTTTCTGGAATTTTCTTATCATACACTACTTAGTGAGCACCAAGCCGTGATAATGGGACTACAGGCTAGAAAAGTTAAGTAATCAGAGATTAAAAGTGCAAAATTTTTAAAAGAGCAAACTACCCGTGCTCAACTCCACGGTTTGGCCAGAACCTACACGCATGCGCACAACCGGCTTATGCGTTCGAGAAGCTTAAATGTTTAGGGTCCTATAAAAATAAAATTAGCGAATGAAATCGTGCACGCTTGTATAAAATTCTAATCTTTTTTAGCAAGTAAGTACAGCATAGTCCTGTTAGTTAGACCACTTTAAAAAATATCCCGGTTTTATTATTAAAATTCAATTTTTTTTTCATCTCACATATTCACCATGGCCATGGTGAACAAACTCAAAGCGATTGTACGAACGAGGACAAAGTGAACATATTTCTAAGCGGGATCTTGATTGGTAAAGCGAGCGCGATAATTGTTTTGAAACAATCAAATAAACTCGCCCTTACTAAAAGGAATCAAGTGTCGCAATACGCCGCCGGCCCATTATATGTGTTTGTCAGTCGGTTTATTGTTTCGGCGACAGGTAAAAAAATTTCCCTACTTTTTTGTCATATATTTCTTTTATTTAAAAAATGTAGAATGTCATTGCACTGCCAAAAATCAGCGTTCGCCAATGGTAAACCGATCTTAACAATGAAAAAATGCAAGAAGCATGAAAAACATGTTGTATTTATACCGGCTGCTTACGAAGACTGGGATTCGGAAATTGCAGAGCCTGAGTCGGAGTTAGAACCGAGTAGGACTAGATCTGGCTTCACGCATTGACATTCGAGGTATGGCTTGGGTGAGGAATATTTTTTAGGATTTGGATAAGGGTTATTTTTTTGTAAATATGGTAAGCAGACGTAGAAACAACTTATTATAATTAACTATTAACTTATTTTAATGAGCTATAAGTTTATTCAAAATTAATTTATTGCATATCTCTCTAGGTTGGGGGTCCAACTCTAACTTTAACTCGGATTCCAACTCGGTCTTTTATTATTATTTCCACGAAGATTTGCACATTGAAGGAGGCGCAAAATAAAAGTGAATCGAGGCCAGTGTAATTTCCATCACGTGTCAGCACATAGCGTCATAACTTTGAACTAGTGTCCTCACCGAGATATACCCCTGCAAAATTATTATGTGGGGCGGCCATTTTGGTGTCCTTATATAGGGGCAACAGGACACCCAGCCCACAGGCTACAGCACGAAATTATTATTGCGTTCATAGCAGCCACAGGACACCCAGGACAGCACGAAATTAGGATTGCGTGATCTCTTGTCTAACGCCCTAACATATCCCGGCTGGAAAAATCATTCCTGGTCAAAGGGCGTTCAGTTCATTTAGGGCTGTAACCAAGGGATAAATTGCCACGTGACGTTACTAATTGGGATAATTTTAATATTTTCAAAAAGGATTTTACGTATAACGTTTTTATAAATTCTAATTTGTGCATACTTAGTTTTTATAAAGTTTTTAAGTTAGTTTTTATGGTAAATATTTCATCGTTTTATTTTATTGGTTTTATTGTGTTTGAACCTAGAAAGTTTCTTGTGGAAAATTAAGTTAAAATGCTACATTTAAAAAATATTGAAAAAATAAAGTGTGGTGAAACGATTTTCAAATATTCATTATCAATTTTTTTTTTTTTTTTTTTTTTGAAATATACAAAAAAAATTTCGTTTTCGGTGTTCATAGTTCACCAATAAACGTGTAAATAACTAAACAATTCCAGTTGTACCCACTAAGCTAAGCTAAAGCCTTGAAATTGAGCCAAGTGGTCCATGGAGCCAAATGACTCGTGGAGCCAGCGCTTATATTATCTTTGGTTTTGTACTGTTGTGTTAAGTGGAAGAGAGTCTGCACGTAGGTTAGCTCCCAGCAGACCCTGGTACTCATTTACCTACATCGGAAGGATGGAAAGCTGAGTTAGCTTAGGCGGAAAAGAAGGTTATACAAATATTCAAATCTCGGCAGAGCCGGGATCGAACTGGGGACCTTGTGTTCTGAAGGCAGACCGGATCTTACTAACTGCGCCAATCACGCCACCAAGTGCTCATTAAATCATTCTGATATCAATAGTTTAAAATACAACAACTAATTCGAAACCAGTAATGAAGATTTTGTGCTCAGTGCAGCGACCAGTTAAAAGTTAAATTTCACAAGAATGAAACAAAAGAAGAAAATGTCTTTTTAGAGACTTTTAGTTTGTGTAGAGTATCGGTTTGCAGTTTGAATGTGTGGTCAAATTTCGGAGTTTCTTTTTTCAAATGTGCCAGTATTCAGTCTTTCAGTTTCCCTTTGGTTTTGATTTTTTCTTGTCTTTTTAAGAAATTTCCTTAAACAACCAATAAAAAAACAATTAGCTTGCTAAACACAAATCTCTTAACAGCATAGTTTGTTTGAATGTAACTTGCCTTCAACATGGAGTTTCTGAAGTGGAGTTTCTGAAGTGAACAATGAATTAAAAGAATTCATTTCTTGTATTCTTTTAGGACCAAAAATATTTCTTTTAGTTTCAAATAAAAGTTTGGGTACAAAAATCGATATAGGTGAACTTAATTCTATTCGTGAATTAGCTATTTAAAAAAAAATTAAAGAAATTATATTTTTCACGAAAACTGAAACGAAGACCCCTTAATAATAGAGAAGAAAAGAGAGAGTCCGAGAATTACAAAAATAACTTACTTTTGTTCTGATTACTTTGACCTAAGCCGCCTGGTTCTGTTTCTATGTGCGTTCCCTTGTTTGGTTGTAGTTAAACTGAGTTTAATTGCATTGGGTATAGAAACCTCTTGCAATTAAATCGCTCTTTTCCTGCGGATGTCGCGTCAGTTCGTGTCACTATAATCTCCCAACGAAAGACAAACAAGCCTTGTCAGCTTATCCGGTGTAATAAAGTAAACCTTTAATTATTGTACTTAGTTGTTTTTTTCTTTTTTTTGTAATTTCTGGACTCTTATTGCTAGCTATTCAAGAGTTTGAAGTTCAGCTCAGATTTTCTGCGTAGTAAACATTTACAGCAAAAACTGAAAATGCAACGAAAGAAAGCCAAGCGTGAGGCTCAAATTTTGAAAACGAAAGTTTTTTTTGGAAGGTAGGTATTTTGGTAACTTAAACAAACTTGTGATAAGCAAACACTAATTTTATTTTGCGTTTCCTTCCTTAAGCAAATGCTTGACAAGAAATAAAGCCCAATTAGATATGGCCTTGTTTCAACAGTCTTTGCTATTAACGCTGCAAATGTTGTGACGCAAAAGTCATCTCTCTATTGCCTTAGTTTTCCAGAACAAACAAACGCAGAAACAAAACCATATCCTTATATATGTGTTTTTAAAAAATCCTAATGCGTAATAACTGGTTATTTTCAATGAATAGAAAGAAAGATAAACAGGTGAAAGAAATTAGTGCAATGTTCTACAAGTAGAGCAAGAATCTTTTGTAGCTGAATAAATAACAGTTTCAAGAAGTTTTAAAATCTTTTTATGATAAGAGAAAATACACTATTTTGTTATATACAAAGTCTTTTTTCATTTTACAAAAAATTTAGGGAAGGAAAACCTGAGAATTTCAAAACTACGAAGATACCCGAGGCCGACCAAGGGGCAGAGGGCTTTTTTTCGTACACACCAAAAATTATGAAAATGTATCACGGCTTATATTCGTCAGTATTCTTATAGTGTTGAATAATAATATGTTTTTGAGTAAAATCTGCAGTTACATGTGTATCAAACTCATGTATTTTTAGAAGTACATTTGTTTTGCAAATGCAGCTAGTGAATCTGATGCGGAAAATGTTTGTTTTTCCTGCCTCTTCTACTTTATTTTTCTCAACGCTTCCGCATCAAGGGAAGGAAAGAAATACTGTCTGCAACAGATGTACATTCTACACTTGAAACTTTGGTTAAAATTTAAAGAATATTGGAGGCTAAAAACCTCAAAATAGTTTATGAACGACAAAAAAACATTTAAATCAATTACTGGAATTTAGATAAAGGATGACTGAAAACATTCATTCGTACAGTTTAAGAACATTTAGCTTAAGCTAAAATTTAGACGCCTGTATAGAAAGAAAAGTGTAAAAAAGTCATGGTGTTAACCGTGAAACATCAAAAGGAACTTAAACATTTTCCCAAGCCTTTTAGCCGGTTTAAATTTTTCAAACTAAATTATATTTCATATGAAATCGATTTGCGATGTTGCCTAAGGTCGATATAGTTTAATTTACTATAAGATTAACAAGAACTGAACTAATAATTTTCTAAATTAATTTAACACTTCTACAAGTTCAGTACACCGTCAGTTAACACTCCAGTCCAAAAAACAAAGAAATTGATTATCACATCCGCTGTGTTATATTTCTAGGTTTTAAAAATACACTAATCAGTTTTTTGTTGTGTTTCCAAAACCATGCAAATCAACCTACTATTATTAAATTAGACACCTGAAATAACTGTGATTTTCAAAATAAAAAGCTCTTTTCTCTTAACATCTAAAAACCAGCTGAAAATCTGAAATCACTAAAGCATTTTAAATTATCAATTGATTAGGATTATCAGCTCCGCTAAGGCGCTAACTATGCAAAATAGAAAATGAGCAAATCTTCTCAGAATTGGATAACAAAACTAAACGCATTAAGAAAATTGCTGAATACTTTTCACTATAATTCTTTCCATCATAAAATCAAGCTAGTTTACTGGTGTTGAAATATAGTAGGCAAAAAGTCTCATGCTCTGTCGACTGAGCTAGCAGAGCGTTGGCCGTTATTACTTATCCATACTAAATACGATTAACAGCAAAAAACAAAATTTTGATCGTCCAACGTAAGATTCGAACCCACGACCTGAGATGTCTCTTGTCGTGTTGATTCAAGAATTTCATGCTCTACCGACTGAAGTAGCCGGGCGTTGGCCGCATGCGCAGTTAGTTAGAAGGACATCATTACTTATCCATGCTAAATACGATTAACAGCAAAACGAAAATTTTGATCGCCAAACGCAAAGGCTCGAACCTAATACCCTGAGATGCCTCACGTCGTGTTGATTAAAAGTCTCATCCTTTACCGACTGAGCAATCCGGGCGTTGGCCGTTTGTGCGGTTAGTTAGAATGACATCATTATGTATCTATGCAGAATACGATTAACAGCAAAAGCAAAATTTTCATAGCCCAACGTAAGGATCGAACCCACGACCCGAGATACCTCTTCGTCGTGTTGATATAAAATTCTCAGGCCCCACCGACTGAACTAGCCGGGCGTTAGCCATTTGCGCAGTTAGTTAGAGGAAATCATTACTTATATATCCATGCTAAATACGATTAATAGCAAAAAGAAAATTTTGATCACCCAATCTAAGGCTCGAACCCGTGACCATGAAATGCATCTCATCGTGTTGATTTAAGAATCTCATACTCTACCAACTGAGCTAACCGAACGTTGTCCCTTTGCGAAGTTAGGTAGAATGCCATTATTATTTATGCATACTAAATACCATTAACAGCAAAAACAAATATTCAATCGCCAAACGTAAGGCTCGAACCCATGACTCTGAAATTCCTCTTACCGTGTTGATTTAAAGGCGCAGTTAGGTAGCAGGGAATTATTACTTATCCATGTTAAATACGATTAACAACAAAAACAAAATTCTGATCGGCCTACGTAAGCCTCGAACCCATGACCCTGAAATTACTCCCATCGTGCTTTCATGCTCTACCGATTGAGCTAGCAGAGCATTGGCCGTTTGCGCAGTTAGTTAAAAGGACATCATTACTTATCCCTGCAAAACACCCAGTGTAAGGCTCATTACTTATCCATGCTAAATACGATTAACAACATAAAAAAAAAAAATTTGATCGGCCAACTTAAGGTTCAAACCATCGACCCTGCAATGTTGATTTAATAGTCCCAGGCTCTACCAACTGAGCTTGCCGGTCGGTGACAGTTTGCGCAGTTAGTTAGAAGGACATTATTACTTATCCATGCTACATTCGATTAACAGCAAAATCAAAATTTTGATCACCCAACGCAAGGCTCGAACCCACGACCATTCGTGTTGATTTAAGAGTCTCACGCTGTACCGACCGAGCAAGCCGGGCGTTGGCCGTTTGCGCAGTTAGAATGACATCGTTACGTGTTCCTACGTACATAACGTATAACATCAATAACTAAATTTTGATCGCCAAACGTGGTATTATTTATTGAATATTATTGAGTTAACTTTTCGAATGAACCGATCAAGCTGCAAATGGTTGGTTTAAACATTCGTTTTTCAGCATTTAATTAGCCCTCCAAACCTTATGCACAAGCTGTAAAGTCAACTAAAATAACATGTTATCCAAAATAAGGTTGTATTAAACCGTGAAAAAGCTTTCTTTAATCAAAAGTTGCTTCCTTAGTCCAACCAAATACGGTTCAACTTCAACAAATAACAAAAACGCTTTCTCAACGGTTTACAACTAATTCGGGTCTCCTTTACAACATATCAAAAGTACCAAAAAATCGGAGCTTGGGTATGCTATGAAAAACCACAGGGAACCCAAATCGAAAGGAATTTTTATCTTTGATAAATGAAGTACGTACGCTACAATTCCGAAAAGAATAAGCACCTGAATTGTTATTAGAGGTAGAATCGAACCATTTGGAAATATAACTAAGCAGCTAACTTAGTGTTTATGTACCTTTTTATTTATTAAATTAAGGTGGTCTCTTTTTCTATACGGTTGGCAGACACTCTATTGGTAAGTGTTGTCATCAAAGGCCGCTTTCTAGCTAGACGCCAGAATCGCGGCAATAACAATCCGGCTGTAAATCTTTGTGTTTGAAATCGGGGATTATAACAATTGTCGATGTGAGCAAGTAATAATGCCGCCATAAATGCACAGAAAAATTCTGGTCGTGGGGGTAAAGATAGCTGCGCCTCTTACTTGGCCACAGGAGGCCACTCTGTTTCACTAATACTGTACATGTCATGCACGTCTAAACTACACAAAGGCATATTCACTTGCGAACGGGCCAGGGAATGTCTGTGATAATTATCCCGATTCAACCGGCCTAAAGGGAATTTAATCAGTCAGAATCTTCATCATCCACAATAGGCCCAGGCAAGTTAGTACATCCAGATCCTTTTCAATGTCCGTAAGCAGGGGTGCACTGAAGATTGTTCTTGGGGCAGGAGCACCGATGGGTGCTACAATCCTGAGAGCAGTTACATTGCAAAATCTGTACAGACTGGGGTGATGGTGGTAGATCAGTCATAATTGGTGTACTGTTAGTTGTTGCTGCATGGCTAGCCTCTACTCCAGTCCTCGTACTTCATGTCCTCGGTGCAGTCTTTCCACTCCCTTATTTGTTTGTAGACGTGCAAACTATGGTATTTCGCAGATGATGAGGTAGGTGGCAAACTAGCTCTGAAGCTGTATAGATGTCGTTTTGCTTGCAAGCTTTTCCAAGTAACGCTGACACCGCAGCTGGTCAAGATTCTGCCCGTGCTTTGTAAGGAAGACTCAGGGCGCGTTTGTACTGTGGTGTAGCAACGCCGCGGTTATAAACGATCTGCGTCTTATGAACGCAGCAAAACTTTCATCGCACACCTCAGAGGGCATTGATGGATCCACTTAAAATAATCTGCTCTCTCCGGCAGGTGTGGTTTTTTTTAGCTCAGTTGGTTAAGAGCACTGTACCAAGGTTATTGTGGTATTAAAAGTGTTATTGATGAACCCATGCACTAAAAATGACCTGCTCTCCCAGTTGTGGCTTCATAGCTCATTCGGTAAGAGCGCTGAACTGGTATCGAAGAGGTCACGTGATCGAATCTCCTTGAAATGTATCTGGAAGATTTTTACTTAAAATGTGTACATAACCTCGACGATCTTTCATAATTTGATGGCTTTCTTTTAAAACCATTAATTGGGTGTCAATAGGGTTACCTGCAAAACGTTTGAAAAGGAAACTAGTCTAACGCATTAACAAAAGATCTCTTTTTAGTGTTCATTTATTTCAGTTTGATTAGAACAAAATCATCGATAAAGTTCATTTCGATTGCTCGTAATCTTGAGGATTATTTACTCATATTTTTAGCCACATAATAAAATGCTTCAAACAATAATCTAAATGCATTGAAAGCCAACCGCAAATCAATGTTAATCATTTGGTTTCAGTTACACAATATTATAAAAAAAACACGAAC
This sequence comes from Zoanthus solanderi, assembly GCA_024336925.2. Lineage (NCBI taxonomy): Eukaryota > Metazoa > Cnidaria > Anthozoa > Zoantharia > Zoanthidae > Zoanthus > Zoanthus solanderi. The sequence goes on along the minus strand of JANCMA020363733.1, from coordinate 1,354 downwards.
ACAGGGGAAAAATTAGACAATAAGCAAACTCATTTGTAAGGAAGACTCAGTAGATTGAATTATAAACATGAAAACGCTTAGTATTGCCAAGACGGTTACATTACCGTGCTTTGGTTTTCTATTACTGACAATTGTGTATCTGTTTCAGCTATTTTCGAATGGTAAGGTATGAACGGCAAGTACTTAGAGATTTTAAGAGAGCTGAGTTTGTTTAATCCAAAGGGCAGGTCGTAGATTTTAACCGACGCCACCTCCAGCTCTTCGCCTAGCTCGTCCTTCAGTCTTGATCGCCACTTGATTAGGCCCCGTTCCTCCGCAGTGCCAGGCATTGTGTTGTCCAAAACAAACCCAACTACACCACCAACAAACATGTTTGTCTTAAGAAGCACCAAAATTATTTGATCTATTTCATCGCTCCCTACAAGAAACGTTTGTTTTTGTTGGAACAATATCTTATATGACAATAATAGTAGTAGTAGTAATAATAATAATATTAATAATAATTTCTAATGATAATAATAATAATATAGCATTTAATAGTAACACACAAAATTTAAAGATTAAACGACCATAATTTGTTGATGGCCTTACTATTGACTTGAAGATGAAGATAAGATTGTTGATGTATATCATGACATTGCTAATAAATAGTTTTTGATAATTTCAATAATCAATGATAATCAATAACCTTTATTTAGCTCATCATTCTATACAATAGTAATATTATTATCAAACTGGTAAGTATTATTTGTATTACATAGTTCAAGCTAGGGAGCTACATCAACCTTTTGGTTTCCTTATTAGCTCCCCAGATTTAAAAGCTACAAATAAATCTCCGAAGGAATACGTTTTTCAACTGTAAATTGCAATTATCACAACTACTGGATGATGCACTTGTTGATTAACACTGTTCATGGATGGTTTGGTAATTTAAAAATTTCAAAACAAGAATGACAATTTTTAAACTTTTCGGTTTATTTTCAAACATGTTTCGGCATTACCTACGTCATCATCAGTGTAAATATACAATGATTGTAAGTGGGTTTAAATAGTTTATATAAGCACATGCAAATGTATATCCCGTGTTAAATCACCAAGTGACGCACGTCAGTTTTTCTTTATCTTTAAGCCTTGTCCTCACTACGACATAAACATAAGCATAAGCATAACGGACTTATGTCGTAATGAGGACAGCCGCGACATAAGCATAATGTTGTAAGCAGGCGCAAAGCTAATTTTAGCTACCATGCTCTCTCTCCAACACACAAAACAAGACAGCGGACGAACTGCACTTACTCGCGATCCGTTGGATTTTTGTGAGGGAAACCTGGAGCCAAGTTCCCTATGATTGGCT